>CATIWQ010049249.1:0-55608 GCA_949673415.1 Euphorbia schlechtendalii | reverse complement strand
TTTTTAGTGCAAGTAGTGATGGACTTTTTAGTGCAAGTAGTGATGATGATCCAGAGTATGAGGATTTCCTATTGTCAGATTATAGGGATGAAGATGTGTCCTTTGAAGCTGAGAATATGGCTGACTTAGGAAATGAAGATTTTGGGGAAAACTTGAATGAAGAAGACATGATTGATTTCAATGACGAAGCTAGTGGTATGGAAACTGAGCTACAAAGTTCCCATAGATCAGATGAGGATGACCATGTTAGAAGTATTCACTATGATGAAGTCACTGGGGAATTGGCCTGTGGAATGTTGTTTATTGGTGCACAACAGTATCGAGTAGCTTTAAGAAAATGGGCAATTGAAAGGAGCACTTCACATATGTTCACAAAGAAATCCAAGAAAATCATGCTGTTGAGTGTAAAGAAAAATGTGGGTTCAGAATTAGAGCATCAAAATTATAAGGAAGTAATACATTTCAGATTAAGACATTCTATCCAACACATGTGCTAGGTCAATATCTAATCCTCTTGTCAATTCTGAATATGTAGCAAAGAGATATTTGGATGATTTGAGAGATAATCCAAAGTGGGAGGTTGATGCTATGATAAACAAAGTGAATAGGGATGTTGGTGTTGAGATTCATCCTTCAAAGTGCTATAGAGCTAGCGCTAGAGCAACTAAAATTCTACAAGGGGAAGTTTCAACACAATACTATAGATTATGGGATTGTGGAACTACTTTGATGAAAACTAATCCTGTAAGTTTGGTGAAACTGAGGATTGAGCTACAGCTAGTTCATGAAAGTGGGTCAGTACCAAGGGAAAGATTGATCTTCCAGTACATGTTTGCTAGGTTTGCACCATAGAAACAAGGATATTTCATTGGAATTAAGCCACTCATATGCCTAGATGGATGTATTCTGAAGATAAATATGGGAGGACAATGTTGTGTGCAGTTGCAAAGGATGGGAATAATAATCTATTTCCTATTGCTATGGTATGTGTTGACTCAGAATGTAAGGAATCATGGAAGTGGTTCATTGAGTTGCTATTTGATGACTTTGGGAGACCAAGTGAGATTGGATGGGTGTTTATGTCATATCAGTAAAAGGTATACTCAACCATGAAAATTTAAGCTTTGAATTCTGTCAATGTTGACTGTCATTGTTTGTATTAGTTGATATTTTGTCAATTCTGTCAATGTTGACTGTCAATGTTTAGTGAAAAGTTGGAAATTTGTTAAGTGTTTATAGAGTGATAGTTGATATTTGGTATTACTCTCATTGTTTAGTGAAAACTTGAAAAGGTCAAGTCTGCTTATATCAGGGAAAACTTGAACAATTTGATAACTTCTTATTTCATGGAAAAATTTAAACTTTGAATTCTGTATTTCAATGAACAATGATATTAGGTGAAACAAGTCAATTTTGTGAACTACTTATATTAGGAAAAATGTCTAATTTGTGAATTACTTATATTTGAAAATGTGAAGTCTACTTATATTTTGTGAACAATTTGAAAATTTGAAAATTTGTGAACTACTTGTATTAGGGAAATTTGAAATTTTGTGAACTACTTATATCTTGGTAGTATAATGTGAAATTGTTATATTATGTTTTTAGGGACTAGTTGAGGCAATGAGAGAATTGGAGCCAGAAATGGAACAAAGATTTTGTGTCAAGCACATGTATAAGGGTGAAGAATACAAGGATCATTTATGGGGGACAGCTTTTGCTGGATCTGAGAAGTTGTTCTTATCAAGAATGCAGACTCTAATAGCATTTGATAAGAATGCACACACATGGGTTATGAGTCACAATCCAAGGACATGGGCTAGATGCCACATTTCACTTAGGACTAATTGTGCTAATGTGCAAAACAATGCATGTGAGTCCTTCAATAGCTTGATAATAAAAGCTAGAGACATGCCTATACTATCAATGTTTGAATATATCAGGAAACTATTTATGAGAAGGCATTATATTAAGTTGAATGCAATGAAGAAATACAAGGGTCAGATTTATCCTCGTATCCAAGATGAGTTGGAGAAAATTAAGGCCTACAGTAGGAATTATTTCTGTACCCTTGCATCACGTAATCAATATGAAGTTGTGTCTGCAACAAGATAAGTTCATGTTGATAATTTGCAAAGAACTTGTACTTGTTGTATGTGGAAGCTCACTGGCATTCCATGTAGTCATGCTGTAGCAGCTATAAATGCAAACAGAGAAGTGACAGAGAATTATGTAAATAAATTTATCTTAAAATCAACTTATCTGGCAGTTTACAATCATGTACACAAGCCAGTACCATCTACAGAAGAGTGGGAAATAACAGAACACCCAGATTTCAATCTTTGGATTATAAAGAAACCACCGGGAAGACTTAGGAAGAAGAGAATCAGAGCACCTGATGAGCCTAGAAATCCTAATAAGAGCTCAAGGGTAGGTGGCACTATTTTGTGTGGAAAGTGCAGGCAAGCAGGTCACAATGCAAGAAGATGCAGTGCCAATCTAATTAAAGAGACTGCTTGGAAAGCTAGGATAAGAAAACAAGCTGAGAAGAGGGATGCTCAAAATGTAAGAATAACATATGCTTCCATTATAGAATTTTTGTATCCTTTATCTGCTTCTATCCAATTAACTAATGTATCATATTTTAAAATGCAGCCAACTACTGGGAATTCAAGAGGGAATCTAGCTGCTGCAATGAATGAAGAGGTAATGTCAAAGTGGTATTTTACTAGATTTCAGTTATTAATGTCAAAGTGGCATTTTACTAGATTTCAGTTAGTAATGTCAAAGTGGTATTCTATATTTGCAGGCAAGAATTGGAAATTCAAGAGGGCAGAATCCTGTTAAATCAATGGCTCAAGGGGTAATTTCTCTCATTATGTTGTTTGAATTAGGAATGTACTTTGTCATAACTGAAATGAGTAAACTACTTATACTCTGTCATTTTTTTATTAGGAATGTACTTTTTCATAATTGAAATGAGTGAAGTAATACTCTGTCATTTTTGTGAACTACTTATATTAGGGAAAACTTTTAATTTGTGAAATATTTATACTCTGTCATTTTTCATTGTAGTTGAATTAGTATGTTATGGCAGTGTAATGGTTAACTATGGCTTTATATTAGTAAGGTTAACTATGGCTTTATGTTAGTAATAGTTAACTATGACTTTTATATTGTTTGGTATGAATGAATTGTCATATCATTTGCACTTGCAATGATAAGTGTATAATTACGCTTATTATCATAATATTTTAAATCATAAAACGATATGTTTTTGTTTCATTTTATACTTCATATAAAAGATTTCACGTGGTATGTAGTTGTTTTTGATGCAAATGTAGAAACTAGGTAAATCTTGGGAGTAAAATGATCAAAGATGGAATTCTATGTAAAAAGAGTGAAAAAGGTGTAAAAAGATGCGTGGAACATAAGGATTTGGCTTAGGATCGAAGTTGTCAAAGATCGGTAAATTTGCAACGAAGAATTATGAAGAAAAGCATTGTTCACGATCACGACACCCATTCACAGTCACGACTTGTCATCCTTCATAAACAGAAAGTTACCAACCATTGTTCACAATCGTGACATGTGATTCGCGGTCGTGACTTATGATGGTTATTGGTTATCTCTTTTCAACAACTAACCACTAGATAATAAAGATCAACCGCCATAAACTGCCAACCGAAAAGACACCTTTTGAAAGTCAACCAATCATAAAAAGGTGCCTTTCCATTGTAGATGAGGATGAATCTTTGTATCCAATCATATTGAAGTGATGCAACTCTTCACCAATGGATACGACTCTTCATTTGGATAGACGTCACCCTTCGTACTCTATAAATAGAGTTCAAATTCAAACAATTTCATGGGATGGTGAGGATAGAGTATGGGCAATGAATAGTAGTATGTGTGATACACATTAGAGAGTGAAAATAGTATAGATTTCGCTATGTTCAAAGTCTTAGTGAGAAATATGTATAATTGATTTGATTCTTATTTCGATCATAATATTTCTACATGAATTTGAACCTTTGTTGTATGAATGTAATTGCAAAGCACTTATCAATAAAAGTTTTTGTTCTTCAACATTCTTGTATTCGATAATCACAAAGAATAGCATCCTAGCGGAGGTTCTGTATGAGTTGAGACCGAATTCAAAGTAGACACATGAATTGCAGGAATTGACGACTCCCATTAAAGAGTGGATATGGTTTGATCAACTTTAGCTTTTACTTGCATACCTTACAACTTTACTTTGTTTTCTGCTTATACTTTCTATTTCGAAATTTATGATATGTCTATGTGTCATAACAAGTATTTCATCTTGCATCATTTATATTAATCAAGTTATATGCTTTCGAGTTAACTTTAAGAGTGATTTCGGTGTTAATATGATTGTGTATAATCACTGGATCTGTGATTATAACGCTGTTTAGTGAGCTAACATTTGTGAAATGGTAACTTGCTAAATATGGCTATGTGAGAGCGACCGTACTAAGCATAGTAATATTGTTATCTAGGTTCTTATAAGTGTCATAATTCGTTTACCCTATATTTAGAAAAGTCATCTCATGTATTACTCTGCGGTGAATTATTGAATATTAGAGTGTCTAGAACCATATTTGTTGAAGTTATCTAGTGTATGAAATTTTCTTAATGATTTTGCATGTTTTTCTCTACTATACTTGTTTTTAGGAAATATCTATATAGTTTATATCTTCTCTAATCTGTTCATGCATCTGTCTATTCATCAGTCTATCAACCAAACCTTCCAAACCCTATAATTTATCTTATTTCTTTTGTTTCGTAACTCTAGTTGGTCTTTAGAACTGAATTCCTTCCCTGTGGGATTGATATCTTTTAAAACTACATTGAAACTGTATACTTGCAGTGGTCACCATTTTTCTATTTGACAAGTGGTATTGACAACACTTGTTCATATTTTTAACTTTTAACTTATCAGTAGAAAAGTGGGGAACAAGGTTATTTGCACCGTTACCGAATATAAGCCTATCGGAATGAGTATAGTCAAAATCTTGTGATCAGAGCCATCTAATTTATCTCCTTCTCACATCTCTCCCAGTTCCACCAAACTAATGAATATGAAAAGAATGATTGGTGAGCTAAATTCATAGGCAACAATGTTCCTACTTTCATATATTACATTAACACTCTAAATCAACATAATGAAATGGAAAATGATAGAGAACTCTTGACAATACAGGGAAGATAACATTGTAACTTATAAGAAATAGACTACCAGATAGACTCTAGATTTCGGGGTATAAATGTGATAGGGACAATTACTATAGTATGAAAGTGATTCTTCAAAGCACATCCAGAGTGTAAATATTCAATAAAATAATTTATCTGAAAGTTATACAATTTGGATTAACATGCAAAATCCAAATGCTATGAACTCCTAAGAAATGGTTGAGAACTAACTTCCACAGGAATGACCTAGTGTGAAATCAAGATTACAGGTTAAGTACTTATAACTGCATGTAACAACATTTTGGTGATAGTTCCATGGTACTGGTCATTGAGTCATTACACCTTCTTTCTTTACACAAGGAAGTGATCCTGCTTTAGGAATTGAAGATATCTTAATCCCACTAATCTTGTCCCATGCAATATGAGCACCGCACCAACACTTTAGATACCAATGGAAACCTGATGCTAGCTCTACAGGTGTAGTTCCCTTAGGCTTTGCTTGGGAGTAATGTAATGTAATTTTTTAAAGGTAGGGAAAGGAGAGGAATGTAACATAAAAGATAGAATTTGAAGGGAAGTTAAGAATTTAAGAATTAATGTGTTTTGGGAGGAATGAATGGGTTTATAAACAAACCAATTATTTAATAAATATAATTTATTAATTAAGTTCATATATATATTTTCATTCTTGTATCCCCTTACAAATCATTTTTTATATATTTCCACTACAACAAGGTGCATATTTATATTATCCAATCCTTTACTTCTTTGTTCATATTCTTCAACCCATACTCCATACGCCCTACTAATAACCCACAATGGAAGAAATTTAATTTCCAATCAGTACTAGTATTGTCACATAATTTGACAAGAATTTGTTAGCCATAAGGCCATTTTCAATCTTCATGGGAAATAACAACATATAATTGATTGATAAAACATAATTTACATCATACTTATAATATAGTCACTACATATTGCAATTTTAATATAATAGATATTACCAAATAATGAAATTTTTTGGTTTTATATAATCCATAATCTATTACAAACTTTCATTCTTAAACCTTTCATGGTGAGCTACATACAAAAGAAGTCATGAATATGACTTGAGGAATACACAATTGATCCAAATATCACTATATTCACAATGTTGTAGTGTGAATCCAAAAAGAGACTATCTTGGAAACAAAATCAAAAAACTATCATATGCCGAAAAGAGACTATTCAAATGTCACTTGGTGAATCCAGAAAGAACATACATGTTGAAATGCTCCACTTTCCACATCTAACTTCGTTCATGATTCATATACTTCATCAAGACACTTTTTCATCGATCCACTCGATACTTAATCAAAGACTCCAACATAGATGGACTTTCCGAAAGAAAAATATAAGCATTATCTAAAATTTCCTCCTCAACTCCTATTTCATCAAGTAAATCCCATGTATCATAATTTGTCTCTTATTTTTAGATTCCATGGCATTTGCAATTTTTTCTCTAGTTATTGTTATAGCATGAGCCACTTTTTCAAATGTTCGAGACAAATTTATCAAACTTTCATCACTAACATACTTCTTACATTTTTTAGCCTTGTATGAAACAAAATCTTCAAGATGTGCATGAGAACTTACTCTAGTAGGAGAAATTCTCTCACTTTCCTTCTCATTCTGATAAGTAGATACCTTCATTTTCAACAACATCTCCTGATGAATATGGTTTTGAGAAACTATAAAATCAATTTCATTAATTGTTTCAAATGAGTCCACAAATCGCCTTTCTACATTCGTTTCTTATTTTTGCTACTTGCAAATACATTTAAAGCATCATCTCTGTTTGTCCTATCCAATCCATAAATTTGGGTTAACTTATCATAATATTTCATAGGCTTGATTCTCCATTCTTCAGCTGTTGGGTTATGCTATAAAAAATATATATGAAAAACAAAATAGAGTCAGTTACGAAGTCACAACTTTAAATGAGATGCCTTGTACTTTTTTCTCACTTAAAACTAATTATAATATATGATTTCTTCAACTTGTGTAATTAATTCCATGTACTTCCTATTTTCATATAATATTAAAATCTATTGATATATAAACTTTGCCCACTATAAATGTTAGATTTTAGCAAGAAAAAATTCATATGCAAGTCTATATTGAACAATGTAGAGAATAAAGAGCATATAAAGGGATGCAAAAAATCAATTTTCCTTCTAATCAATTCATTTTCATAATTCTTACTTAGAGTTATAGTTTGATACATTGTTACTAATTATAATGTATAAATTTTTTATCACACATAATCCAAATACTAGACTTTTAACTCTTAACTTTCAAAAACCGATAACATTTATAGACATATGGTAAAATAATTCATATTAAATAAAAATTGTAAAATTAATAGAATAATAGAGATTAAGCTTAATAAGTTCAGCCCATACTTCAGGTTCAACATCCCATGTATCAGTTTGTGGATCCACTCAATCCTATTTTGAAAACATCGAGAAACTTACTCAAGATGTGCAAAAGTTTTTTTTCATGGTTTTTCATTCGATTTGTGATATTGTATTTTTCAATAGGCAAATCGAGAAACTTTTCTTTCAACTCCTTCACAATGTTCTCAAGTGCATGTGTAATCAAACCATGTCTCAACATGAATCCAACATGTACAAGGTAGTATTTTCGTAATTATACATTTGAAATTATCATTATAATGAATTATAGACTTATACTCTATATAAGAAGTGATTTCCTATATAGTTACCTTCTGGAATATGTAAATGATGAATTTTTTTTGTAATGCATTTTTTTAAAATTCTTAAATCAGGTGCAATTCCTTCCCAACCAACTAGCACATATGTGAATTTCAAGTCGAATGTACAAGCAACTAATACATTTTGTGTTGGATGTTCCTTGCTTCCATGATATCTTGGAACATCTATGTTGGAAACTTTAGCCTGAATATGTGTTCCATCAATAACACCAACACAATCCTGACATTTTTAAGTATTGTATTTATTAATATGAAAGTATGTGCACTTATAATGAAATTTAGGTTGAAATATTATCACCTTCAAGTAGGGATTAAATCATTTGTTAGTGAGAATTTGTAGCGGAATATTTGAACCATCAAGTTGTTTAAGGAAAAAACCTCTTAATGCTATTATTGCATCTAAAACATTGTGAAAGTGTCGACTCACCATTTCACCAGAACGACGAAAGAAGAAAGACATTTCACGATGAGAAACACTATGTCCGAACAATTAAAGTGATTTTGCTACTTTTTCTTCAATAGACACTCGTAAGACCACCATGCTTAACTAATATATCACATAATCCTCTAAAAGCAACGAGGCTCATTCTTATCACATTTTGACAAAGATTACTAGAGTTTAAATAGTTCATTAACTCATCTCCAACTTTATCCCCCTCAAGCCTTAATTCATGGGGCACTAAACTTTGCCTAAAAAGTCCATGTTCTGCTAACCAAAAGACTACAACACACGTAAGTTCAATCACTGCCAAATGATGTAGTTGTTGTAGTTTCACCATATTAAGCTCATCATCATCCACCTAAATATATAAATCAATACATAAAATTTTATAGATTATAGTCATAAAAAAGAACATGTAAGGATAAACATAAAGTTAACGGAACCAGAACACATGAAATGAAAACAATAAAGTTCAAGAATTGTAAATTTAATAGTTGATAATCATAATATTAATGAAACTAAACATGAAAGGTGTCATCATGCCACTAGAATGTTACTGCTAAAATTTCTTAAGTAGTAGACAAAATAATGTTCAGTTGTAGTTTTGGAAACCTAAAGCCTCGGCTCATCTTGTCTAGGTTGTTTGGACCATTTCTGAAGTATGTTTTCATACTCCATAAAAAAACTCTATTTCTAAACTCAATAACTATTAAATCTCAAAGTAGGATTATGTCATACTTGTACAGGTACTAAATTTGAAAAAATAAACTAAGGACTAAATTAATTTTAATATATATAGCTTAATCTAACATTTCTAGCAAGGGTAAACAAAATAGCAATAATTAAAGACAAATAAAATATTGAAAATATTTACAATGATGTAAAATAAAATGACCTACCCACATGGCTTTTGATGTGTGAATTTAATTGAGTTTGTTTTTATCTCTGTGATGAGATGTGCTTCTTAATTACATTTTGTTTTTGCCTACCATATTTTGTATATATAGATGCATTATACAGAAAATGCACAAAAAGAAAAAAAAGGCAGAGTGTTCTTTACATTATTTTCAATTCTCTGCCTTTATTTCCTTTCTTGTTATTAGTTTCAATTGGCTTCTTCAGTTCTCTTGTGTCTTAGGTTTATTGGATTTCGTCATTGGTAATAGCACATACACTTGGTTGAGTTCCTCTAACATATGTTGTTGTATCCTGGGAGACAGTTTACAATATAAGAGGAAAATATGTCTTAAGAAAATCGATTCGATCCTCAACAGAACCCTCTTATTCCAAGTAAAAGATTTATTTCGGTATTTCGTTATTTTATATTTGATGTTTATTATAATACTTTTATTTCTTCGATTTCCATATATTTTGTAATTTAAGTTACTAATATTTCCTTTATTGTATTTTCTCTTTATATATATAGAACAAAATAAATATATATAATAGAGATTGTATATCTCTCACAAAGTGATAGGTCTCACAATCAAGCAACAAATACAATGTTTAATAAAGAGCACATGTAAGTTGGAGAAAAACATAGAATCCAAAACTTGTAACCCAAAGCTTGCATTCTCAAACAATGAATAATTAACAACACAAAAGAACGCAAAGCTCATAAATTAGTACCTACTTGATAGGCTTAATACATAATCTGCACCCTCAAGTCGATAAAATATGTCATGTGTCACCCCTAACCTTTCACATGTGCAACTTTACATCTTAAAATTGGTAAAAATGTATATGTGCTAATGTGACGTATGACGTGGAGACTCTTTGACTTTTTAAGCAATTTTAAGTACAAAATTTTGACTGAAAAATAATAAAAAATGATAAAAAAAAACCTACATCTTCTTCTTTCCCCTTTCCTTCCCCTGCTTCGTTTTCTAAATTAGGGTTCTTTCCCTCTCTTTTGCTTCCTCTCTCTCCATCTCAATGCCTTTTTCTTCTGTGATTTCACAAAACCTTTATTTTCGACTCCTCCGATCTTGTCTCCGACTGGAATGTTGTTAATTCCAACCATTGTTATTGGTTGGCATCCTCCGCAACAAAGACTTGCGTCGTCTCTCTCAAAATCGGAGTTCAACGATGTCGTTGAACCCCTCTATTTTGAGGAGCTGCCTTAAATCGACGGACCGCCCTCGTACCAACGTTGTCTGTCACGTTTTCATGGCAAATGAATTGCTGCTTGACCAAATAATTCATTTCCACCATGAGATGGCTCGGCTATGAACCGATTTGAGGCTCAATTGAAGTTAATTTAGTTATTATTCGTTGGAGTTGTGATTTTGAAATTCAAATTTTAGCTTCTTGAGTATTTGAAGAAACTGGTGGTGCACGAATTAGAAATCCTTAAAATTCGAATTTTAGGTAAATTCCATTTCCAACTTGACTTTCGTAATTTCCTTTTGATAAGTTTGAGAGATAAAATCATATTACTATTTGGGGCATGGACGAGTTAGAGGCTCATGGTTAGAATCTTTTGTGAAATTTGATGAATGTTGTGTTTACTGATTTGAGATTTATTATTTGTGTGTTTAGAGTATAAGTTCATGTTTATGGATGTATTTTGCATTGTTATCAATACCGTACCGGACAAGATACCGGTGAAGCTATTGGTACGTGGTATGACCAGTATTACCGGTATTATCGGTGGTAATACCGGATTAATGAATTTTTTTAAAATAATGTAATATTTAAATAATAATTATCCTTAACAAATTCTTAAATTTTAATTCTAACAAATCTTTATCAATTCTACGATTTTACTTTTTTTATTTTGATTTTGAAATGAAACATAGCGATAAAAGCATAGAACTTGAACGGGAAATTTTTAAATTAAAGTTTGAAATTCTTTTTAAATATTGGTTTAACCGGTTTAGTGGTTTAACCGGTATTTTACCGGTATGAACTGGTAGGATGTAGTTTTCTTCAAAACTGGTAAAGTGTTTCAAACCGATTGTATATCCGGCCGGTACCCAATTTTAACGGTTGAACTGGCCGGTACAGTACGGTTTCAATAACACTGATATTTTGTATTGAATATTGCTTATGATATTTGCTTGAAATGGATTGGTTTTGTTAATATGGTGCTGAAACAAGGTTGAAGAAGATGAGTTTTTTTATTTTGTTACGTAGGGCCCATTTGTTTGTTTGTTGTAAAATATTTTATGAGAAAATATTTTCTCAAATTTTTCGATGTTTGTTTTAATTGTAAAATATGTTAGAGGAAAACATTAGGTTAGTCAACTGAAAATCTCTTTGTAAAAAAGGGAAAATGTTTTCCTCCTAAAAAAAGGGGAAAACATTTTCCCCAACTTAAAAAACGTTCTACGTTTATATGATTAAGTAAGCAACACTCTTCGACTATTTTTTTTTTAATGAAAATGTGCACCTCTTTTTAATACAACACCCTGTCAATTTTTTATGAGTAAATAATTATAACCTCCCTATGTTTTGCTCAAATATACTAGTACCTCCCTGTGTTTTAAGAAAATACTTATACCTCCTCGTATTTTATCATTGTCATACTATAACCTCCATGTATTTTATATTATCACTTTTTATATTGAATTTCATAACATAATATAAGTTTATAAATAAAAATTAGTCTTATATATTATATGTTAGATTGTTAGGATTAAAATTACTCAAAAAAGTTTTTTATTGTTATATTATCATGTGTGATTATACATTGAAAATTATAGAAATGCCTTATAAATTACAAAAAAACTACTTTCGATGATTATAGATCACATAATACTAACAAAATAAAAGTAAATATACTAACAAATATTTATTATGTTAACAACTTTGATTAAAAAACATAAAATTTAAGATACAAGGAGATTATAGTATGATAATGTCAAAACACGGGGAGGTTTAAGTAATTTTTCAAAATACAAGGAGGTACTAGTGTATTTTATTAAACCTTAGGGTGGTTATAATTATTTACCAATTTTTTATTTGAATTTTATTTTTAACTTTTGGCTTTTACTATTAATTATTATTTTCAATTATCTTGTGGGCTTTCATCTTGTATTACATGTTTTTTATTTTATGGTTTAAACCGATTGTGTATTTATTTATTTTGTTTATTTTGTGGCTTAAACTAAATGTGGTTTATTTATTTATTCACTTGGTAAATTTAATGCATATGTATTGAAGTTTAATTCATGGTTACAAGGTCAAACATATTTTCAATAAGAAGTTAGAAATGCAAGAATTTATGACGAGTTTGATTTATCTCATATTTTCGATTAATTAGTTGAAAATGAATTGATTGCGACAACTTTGTTTGATTTTCCTAACTCATAAAAAATTATCAGTTGATATTTAAGTATAAAAATATGCTCTATACTATATATAAATTTATGGATGGAAAATATTTTACAGCTTTGTAACCAAATATCAGAAATTATTTTCCTGTATTGTAACCAAACGTAGGAAAATATGTTATTTTCCTGCAAAATATTTTCCCCTGCAGAATATTTTCCTATACACAATATTTTCCTGCAAACAAACAGGACCTTAGTTTAGTATTATTGGGTTGGATGACACGTGTCACTTTTCGATTCGTTTGAATTTTCAAAAAGTTAACATGTAGGCGCGTGTGGCACACTCAATGAGATGGTATTGGGGAAGTACGATTTAGGGGGTTAAGTTATACATTTTTGCCAAGTTTAAGATGCAAAGTTGTACCATGAAAGGTTGGGGCGGTACAAGACATTTTTTGCCAACTAGGGGGTTTAAACTATGTATTAGGCTTGCTTGAAATCACACTTGAAGCTTGAAATCGTTGAAAGCAAAAGTTAGGGTTGAAGCTTGTTGGAAGCAAAAATTAGGTCTTAAGCTTGTTGAAAGCAGCAGAGAGCCCTTTTATACTACACTTTGATATGTTCGGCAAAATAAAAAGAAGGAATGGTAAATGTGGAAAGTAAAAATAGATTCATCTATGTTTCAACCAATTTGGTGGAATGTAAAATTAAGGTCTCAAACGTAACTGAGGAAAAGTAGGTTCCCCTCCATTGCAACTCATTCCAGCAGTTCTTCATCCCAAGTACAGGAACTCAGTTCCTTGCACTTACATTCCTCTGCAATTCTCCCTCCCAAGCAACTCCTTTATAGCGATGAGATTGAAAAAAATATCATTTGAAAATAGTTTGAGAGGAACTTAAAGAGTCAATCGAAGAGAAACAAATATCTAAAATATTGTTCTTTTCTTATAACACTAAACTACTTTTCATCAGATCCTTGAATTGAAATATGAATCGTTGAATGTTGTACAAGTATTCAACAAAACCGTAACTGGAAAAAGCAATGAAATTCTTCAAAACCCGCTTACATTATCTCAGGCCCATTCTTACTCGCTTGATTAACATTTTGAATCAGATAGCAACTTTTTCCACCACAAAGATCCGATTTATAAAGGTGCATATTTCAATATTATAAATATAAAACATAATACCTTCAAGAATCTCACAAAACCCAAAACCAGAAAACTAGAACCTAATACAACCTAGTGTAGCATTGATAACATTCAATCCACTCATACGCACAACCAGAGCATGTAAGAGCCAGGACTACTGATTCCACTTGTAGAAAATTAGGACTTATTTGCACAATATAGAAAATAGAATATTGAAAGAACACTAGTAAGATTATATCTAGTTGTAGTAGATTGTAAAGAGGTCAAATGAGTAGGACCTAATAATGCGGATGAAATCATCAATAGATTATTCGGGCATGATCATATGAAAGATACCTTGGAGATAATATGGAACTGAAAACTATGTAAATGAGACGAAAGAAATCTCTATAAACACCTTTATCAACAGATTCTTTAAATGCACTATACTTTTCGTACTTAATTCCTAACCCCATTGTATTCGTGTGCCTTATTCATTTCCTCCATCCCAGCGCTCAAATTCCTTAGCTCCTCGATGAAACTAGAATCGAACTCCCTGATTTCGAGAACCCCTGTCATCGCCCCATTCTCGTCCACAATCCCGATCCTCGGTAACACCTTTAGCCACGGCAGAGGGTGACGTTGGCGATGTTTTCGTAATGCGGCAGCCGGAGGCAGGGAAGATAGGAATGAGTCTGAAAAGAGAGCTCTGGTGGATGTTGACGAGAGATCGGAAAAGAAGGACAGAGGTGGAGCTGGAAGGCGGTGCTGGTGAAAGAGAGGACGGAGGTGGTGGTGGAGCTGCTGTTTACGATTTTGTAAGAGGAGAGAAGACGGAGATGGACTAACAACAATCTGTATTATTATAAGATAAAGGCAATACAGACGGTTATTCTAAATTAAATATAATTATGAACACATAGACCTTATTAGTGGTTATTTAATTATAACCGTTCCGCATTTTCACGGACGGTTTTGCTCTTAGTTGACGCTCATGGTGCGACCCTGTTGGTCATTTTTGCACTAGTGAAACTACTTCAATGTTATCCTTATGATGAGGGCAGAAAAAAATAAACAGGAGCCTCTTGACCTTTAAAAGTATACTGCTTTGCACCAGTAGCAGCGTCTCATACTACAACAAAATAAGCAACCAACAACAACCATAATTCTAAAAAGAATACACATGTACGTACCTTGATAGTCTTGTCATCACCACATGTTAAAGTTGTTTATTGTTGGTGGAGAACACAAGATCATTTACCCCGCCAGGCCCGATCCTGAAAGTTTGGAGACCATAGGCATAATACAATAAAAAGTGATAATACTGTCATTGAACGAAAAAAAAGAAAAAGATACTTACCTTTTAACCCATGACCTTTCACAACATAATTCAAGTGTTTTACCAATTGGCCCAACATTTATTAATGTTTACTTCCCCGCAAACATGAAATCAGAAAAATATTTACTAAAAATTGTAAACCATATATAATGAGCTTGATACACATGCTAACTAGTTCAGTATTGGTACCTACAGGTGCTACCTCACTTCATCGCCTCTATGATAAGAATATATTTGTATAATGTGCCTCGAGTATACACCCCCTATTACATTTGATGAAAACACAAAATAATGTATCTAATCAGAATTCCACATAGCAACAATGGATCCATAACAAAAGCTATTAACTTATACCAAATACGAAACCATCAAGACTCTAAATCACATGGTTCACAGATACACCAAGATCCTTGACTAGTGCTGCCTAAATTTCATAAAATAACAATTCAAAATGATGACCATTAGCGATAAACTTGCAAGTCTTTTAACACAAGTCGCTCCCTTGAGCCGACATCCCATATTGCAACATCTCCCACATTTGTACCAACTTTAGCAGTCCAGAGATACATCATAGTTAATTATCAATTCAAAGTCAAAGCCATTGCAAAATGCTACAAAGAATGTCAATAAAAAAATTATCAAACCTAGAAGAATTGTTTGTTAAATAGGATGGAAACCCATGCTCCCAGGAGATGAACCTTGATTCAAAGTCTATGTAACAATCTTAGGTAGATCATCAGGTGCATTAAAACTCTGACTATGATTGGGTTGTGATGTCAAAGAAAGTACCGAGGATGACCTTAACCCCTAGATCTTCGGCTAACTTGTAAAACAGCAAAGCGTTAGTTAGCTAGGCCGGGTTTGCTAGCGTGGCCACTACGATACTTAAGTTAGGATGTGTGGTTGAATAAGGAATAATAGTAAATTGTGTCTTCGACGTGATAACAATTATGGGATTTTTCACCTCTTTTATAGTAGATCTGGAAGGTCCTTCAACCGTTGAGATAGTACCATGTAGCATTGCTAACGACTACTTTATAAGAGTTTATTAACGTTAGTAACCGCCTCGGCACAATGAGGTTTGACCGGGCGGTTACCTATAACAACTTGATTAATGGGTTTGACTAAGTCTCACATGTATGGGCCATATCATATGTCACCCCCTACAGATCGATGTTGTCTTTTAAGACACAATGTCATGCCGAAGATCGGTTGGAGACAAAATCGAGGAAGAAATTTTGTAATTGTAATTTCTGCCGAGAATTGTGATGGTATTAGTTCATAGCTAAACATCGATGTTATTTCAAAATTGGTTGGTTTGAAAGTGAGCTTATAAGTCCAACTTTTTTTATGACCGATCATGTTTGAACTTCGGTTTTCTCAAATCATGCCCGAGAGTGGTCTTCAAGCATGTCTTTTGGCCTCCACCTTTGGGGAACGCGTTGACGTATTCACTTCCTATAGCAAATATAATCATTGCATTTATTTCAAATTCAAACTTTCCCGCTTCTCCTTTTAAACTAAAATTGTGGATTTCTCTCAACTTTTTCTTTTTTCACAAATCCTCTATTCTCTCTGCTAAAGGCGATTTCTAGCAACTTTTCTCCAATCTCAAATATACTTTTCCGGTGAGTTTCTTTCTCTTTCTCATCTTTCTTTTACAATCATGTCTATCTTCTTCGGGTGGGGGAAATTCTCCCTTCTCTCCCTCAGTTGAGAAAATACAACCTATTCTTGTCGTTCTAATAAGTACATATCACCATCAACCAGCGCTTGTGTGATCCCAAGGTCCGGATCCCAACGCGAGGCAGTCTGAGGCTTTTGACGCTACCCTATTTCTACTACCTCTTCCTCTTATTCACTTCCCCGACCCTTAAAAATTCCCTATATTTGCACCGACCTTCCCCCCGTACCCATGACCATGGTGGTTTACAAAGCTGAGCATTCTCCTAACCTACCTAAAACTTCAGAAATACCAACTGACGCTAATGTTTTAGTTCACTGCACCATTTCCACATAAGAGTTGGAGCATTATATGAAAATGTTAAGTGACCGCCTTGGGGTACTCTGCTCTGTTCCCGGTCCTTCTCATACAATTAATAACCTCTTGAAAGGACCTTCGGGTTGCATATTTTACTAATTGAATGAGGCTTCCACCTTCCAACCGGTCATGCCATTGCTTCAATCCTTAGAGAGTTCAACATTTCCCCAGCGCAAATCTCTCCAAATTCGATGTAAGAACTTCTCCTCCTCAACAAACTTTGCACCGACTTAAGAATTTGGTTGGACGAGATGCTTTTTTCATCCAGTTTCATACCGGGGGCAGTAACCTGCTTTATTTTGCCTCAAAATCATGTTGCTTGAAGATGCCCGAATAAGTGAAGAAGAAAGGATCGGTGAAGATGGCAAAGGATAAATGGTTTTGGGTCCACCTCGATGATTCCACTAAGACCGAGCCTGACGCCTTGTTCCCAAGGACCGGTTTCCTTTTCTGATTGTGTGAAACAAAGTACATGGGAACCCAGCCTCTTGGAAAGATGGCACCTGCCTTGTGGAGGTTCAAGGCAGGGCCAGCTGATCAATTGGACCGGTGTTGTGAGACTGCTCCGCGATCAGGTTATTGAGCAGCCTCATTCACAAAATCGACATATTTCTCGCCTTCCTTCACCAGGGTCCTCATGTAATAAAGCATGAAGATGAGTCTCTCTCCTGCATTATTAGAATCGAACATACAAAAGAGATCTTTCCACTTTGAGTCAATCGCCAGTTCTGCCTCTTGAATTGTATTACGCAATTTATCTTCAAGACGGGCTACCATCCCAATCCATATGGTTAAGAGAATATAACGACATTGTTAGTTTTCGTGATATCTTTTATTTGTGAGCACTGAGCCTCAAGGAAGGAAACGAGTTGCAGATGGTATGGAAATTGCAATTGCACAAAGCTGAAGATGATAAAGGTGATAAACAGAGAATGGTGATTTTATCGAGCAAGGATCCAAAACATATGTGGGTCCCAACTTTTAATTATTTTCAAATCATTTCTTCATCTACTTCTCTTCTAAAAATCCTTAGATATTCTCGGGTCTAAAACAAATTTAGAACCCGAGTTTGATTATCTTTTGGATAAATTAACACTCATTTTCCAATTAAACCAAAACTAAATAAAAAAAATGAGGAACGCTCCCGGGGATCATACGGATAAGCCGAAGTGGATTCACGCCGAAAGGGTAAGCCTCTGAGTTCGTAGAATTGCAGATTCCGTGTTCTCGTCTGCTTAATCTTTTTCTGGTTTTATTTGTGGACCTAGGAATTGTCTTATTAATTATTATTGTAAATGTTGTAATATTTCTCTTCTTCTATTTCTTTTAATTTATATTTATGTTAGAATACCCTCACGAAGGGAATTAAAAGTATTCCCGAATAACAAGCCTCACACTTTGCCATGTGATCATTTTCACTAATAAAATTGATCAACGTACGAGTAAATAGAAATGACCATTCTTATTTAAATTAATAACTTTAAATCATCGATGTTTTAATTAGACTACATGGGCCTTCTCAAAATCAAATCAAACATATGTGTCATATCTCGTGCTAACCTTTGTGGATGTAGGTTAGATGTATGCCTGGGTTTTATTTTCCTTCGGGTATCGTAATTTCATTTTTTTTTTGGAAATGTAATTAATAGATTAGGCGGGCGGTTGCATCCCTCGAGATTTTGTAACTTTTGTAATCTTTACCTTTCTGCATGTACTTTCTGCATTTACTTATTGCTTTGTGGATTGATTTATTATTTGTCTATATGTGAATCATGCATATAAACTCGAAAAACGATCTAAGTGCGAATATGCATAATTAAGAAAATACGATTTTCTATAGATGTAATATAATGTGATCACATAAGAAATAAGCAACGTATACCGAACCCGAATCTGTGTGTTTTAGTGGGCCGTCCCCCGGACGTTAATCCTCACAGGACTCTTATTCCTAGAAAGAGCTAATCCAAGTGGCGACTCCACACTAAGAGACGGCAGATTCGGGTTTGAACCAATCTAAAACATGTTTTCGCTCTCTCTTTCAAACTTTTTCTTGGGTCCCCGACCCGGTGCACATTTCAAAGCACCCTGGTGGAGCGCGCCTCTCATCTCCGCGCGCTCTCAGCCCACCGCTTCGTGTCATCCGCTCACAGTGATGACTCTGCTGGGGGTTTTTCTAAAAACTTGTTTTTAAAGGTTTAAGATTTTGGATAAGTGCCGAAAATTATTGATCACATTATTCCATATTCTCTTAATTATGACATATTCATAAATTCGCATTGCAATAGAGGGGATTAGCCCGTAAGTTTAATGTACCCTATTACCGCGAAGCTTTCTCTTGTACTAATCTGCCTCCTGATAAAAGATAATACTTGAGCGGGTGAAGCACTTGTTGCCATATCGCATGTACCTCCCTCGTTAGAGGCTTGGAGTGTGTTTTAGCACAACAAGAACCTTCTACATCAACAACCCATTTACAAACCTCATGTAAATAAACCATAGGCATTTTCTCTAGGGTGTTACCCAACAAACGACCATGCATTATATTTTTTCTTATAGGTGCGCTCCTTAGTATCTTCATGGTACTAAGATGAACCAAACTTAGGATAGAGACAAGCCAAAAACCCTACATGTGAGAGTTTTATGGTTGAAAGTTTGGACGTTGCACACTATGTGCAATGTACTTATTATTGTACTAATGTCATGCTAACCACGAATCTTAATGCAGACACTTGAGCGCACACACTCATGATATTAAATGTACATATCACGATGCCAAATTGGTATCACATACACTTAGGCACAGTTAACACTTTAGATCGTGTCACCCTAAGACAACATGAAACCAATTAGATACATGAAGCATCATTCACCCCAATTTGCGTGATGTCCACTTGACATCTGAAACTTAGCCTACAAGGGGTAATAATACATCCCACACATTACCTATGAAATGTCCACTGTGACATACAAATTATAGCCCACACACTACATAGCCTAAACGGGGAAAATACCTACCCTAACCATTTCCCGCATTAAAGGATATCCCAGTTGATGTCCTAACCTAAGCCCACACGGAGCGAACTTACTTCGAAAGTCTTACCTTACCAAATCTTCAAGGGTATATGCTTCATACCCGAATCATTCACCCACACGAGGCAATAATTCACGTATCACCACATACCCTAAAATAATGATGACCACAAAAGCATCTGAAACTCTGCCTTGATTGGGTAAAATAACCCAATCATTCATTAGATAACTACATACGGTAGTTGCTTACTCAAAACAATTTTGACTTCCTCATTTCACGAGACCTAGTTATAGTACAAAATCTCAAACTATTAACCTATTACCACACGGGTAACATACTCACCTCATATACGTCATCCACTTTACGATAGGCATCGTATAAACCACAAATCCAACCTTAGATATTGGATTTTCATTTTTCACCTATTTTCATCTTTACATAACAACTAACCTGTTTGTTTCAAATGGATTGACATACATGTTATTTCACATCATGACATGCTAACCCCTTGTGAATGCAACCATAACATTAAAAGTCCCATGCATTACCCGCATCATGAATCATATCATGAATCTTACATGCACAGTCTGATCTTCTACTTGTGTATCTTAGCTTGGAAAGGGCCTGCTTATCGCTTGGTCCATGTTTCTCCGATCATGGCCAGTATGGAGGGGGTTCTATACACTGACTCAAGTGAGGACTCGGGCTCAAACTCAGATTCAGTTCAACGCACATCTATCATAGCCAATCCACAAGAAGAAGGAGCGGGGGAGGATCACCCTGTCCTTACGGGATAAAATTCTCAATAATCGTCAGTGAGCTCCGAGATTGTAGTTGCCTTGAATGCCTTTGCCAACAGCGAACAGTTACCATCGCTCATTCGCCAGCATGCCGGGAGGACCTAGCATGCAGTCACCAGCCCGGAGGTCACCCTTATCAACGTCAATCCAACAGGGGGACCTCCTACCTTACATGCAGTATCCTCAACTCCTACTACCTTTTACCAGTTCTAGGCAAGACGAAGTCAGCTGAACCAGTCTCAAATTGGGTAGCCAGGATATAACTTTACCAATCCTCCCCGATTTTTCCTGAGATAAATGGGGTAGCCGGCATTCGCACCAGGGCCTTTCTACCAATGAGTGACCCAAGAGCCTATTCCTAATTGGAGTACGTTAGTTGCCTCACGGTTCCAAATACCTCAACTGCCCGATTTTGCAACATATACCTAGGGGCAATATGGCTCTTATCCAAATGCAGGGAACGCCATCCTCAACAACCAAGCATGGCAGAATTGTGGCAACAATTCTTAGCTACTCACGGTGGCCAACTCATGAATCCATACTCTACGCAACTGACAATTGGGGGTGAAAATAGCTTACCCTCAAACTTCGCAATGCCGCATTTTGAATAGTATGTGGGATCTGGTGACTCGCGTGCTCATTTAACGCATTATCAGACGATGATGAGGGCATTAGGGATCAGCGAACGGATGATGGCTAAGCTTTTTGTCATCACCTTGGGCCACCTAGTCAATGAATGGTACAGCAACCTCCCGCAAGATATAGCCACTGATTGGAAAAGCCTTGCTCAGGCTATGATGGGGCATTATGGTTTCAACTCTCAAATGGAAACCACAATGCAACATCTGGAGGCTATAAGGCAAAGATAGGGTGAGAGCTTCAAATCCTACTATGCACGTTGGATGGCCACACAAGTCAGACTTCGAGCTCGCTTAACTCTACCAGAGATGATAACCAAGCTTCTGGATGGTGCACTACCATCATACAGGAATAAGTTCGGGTCAGACATCTTTTTGAGCTATCAAGAAGTGTTTGAGAATGCGGATAAGATGGAGCACTTTGAATCCATGGACACATCTGAGGGGTGCTAGAAGAACCCATGATTGATGATGTAATAAATTAGCATTTAGCTACTTTGCCCACGGGGCTTTTGAATTTTTAATAAATTGAACTTTGTTTACTTGCTTGATACTCTATCAATGACATTAAGCATTCTCATAAGCATGCATATAATATTTTTAGCACATGTGACACATCATGTCATGAAATTAATTTAGGTATAAATGGATTCCCGATAATTACAATAAATTCAAATGATTTAATTGAGAGAAAGTGAGAGACAAACACATGTACTTAGATAAGGCGTGATATCAATAGAAAGATCTCCAAGCATGAAACGTCTACTGACTCAATCAATTAAGAGAACGAAGCATGCAAAGATCAAAAGGATCGGAGCTAGAATAAAGCCCAAAATCTCAACAAAGCAAATTGAGACCAAACAACCGGTGTAATGTTACAAAGAAGGAGTCAGATCATTGAGCATGTCAACAACTCCATCACATGGTTAACCACCATTTGCGGGCAATCAAGGAGTTAGATAGTTGAACACGTTAACAACTCCTTCACACGGCTCGCTACTATTTGTAGGGCAATCATCGCACCATCGAAGGAAATGCTGATGATCAAGACTTATCATCACATACACCTCAACCCAGTAAACCGGCGTGAGCACCAACCAATCAATCAGAAGCGCTGAATGAGATAATAGCTAAAGTCGTAGACATGGACGGTGACCAATTTATCAGTCAAGTCTTACACAATTGCTATCACGCATAATTGATCTAAAAAATAAATTTGTAATTAGCCTGCCAATTAACACTCGGTTAGTTGAGCAAAAATCAGGGCTTCTTTTCAAAACACAAAAAGAATAGTCCGCTGAGTTGGAAACACGAAAAGGGCAGCTCGGGCAAAACTTAGGACATCGAGAGAACCACATTGGTTAGAAAACCTGAAAGAGCTAACTGATGGCAGGAGTCAAATCATTTGAAACATTTATACCCCTAATAAGTTCATCAATGAATTATCATTTTTGCTGAATCTTTATGCATACGCTTATTTTGATTGCTTGCATGCCAACGGTAGAATATCGTAAGTAAACATCCAAAAATAAATAAAATAAAGAAAAAATGAGTCTGCTGGATTGAAAACCTGAAAGGGCGGTCTAGGAAAAAATTAAGATAAGGTTCGATAGATTGAAAACCCGTAAGGGCAATCTATGCAACAATTAGAACCAAAGAAATATCAAATTCATCATCTCTTCCTTAGAATGGTATGTGGCGTTTTATACCTCCAACACTTCAGGAAAATGGCAAATGGCATTTTATACTAAAGTGGATTCACGCCGAAAGGGTAAGCCTCTAAGTTCCCAGAATTGCGGATTCCGTGCTCTCGTCTGTTTCATCTTTTTCTGGTTTTATTTGTGGACCTAGGAATTGTCTTATTTATTATTATTGTAACTGTTGTAATATTTCTCTTCTTCTATTTCTTTTAATTTTTATTTATGTTTGGAAAACCCCACGAAGGGAATTAAAAGTATTCCGGATAATAGGCCTCACACTTTGCCATGACGTGTAAATAAAAATGAACCATTTTTATTTAAATTAATAACTTTAAATCGTCAATGTTTTAATTAGGCCACACGGGCCTTCACAAAATCAAATCGAACATATGTGCCATATCTTGTGCTAACCTTTGTGGATGTTGGTTAGATGTATGCCTAGGATTTATTTTCCTTCGGGTATCGCAATTTCATCTTTTTTTGGGGAAATGTAATTAATAGATTAGGCGAGTAGTTGCATCCCCCGAGGTTTTGTAATTTTTGTAATCTTTATCTTTCCGCATTTACTTTCCGCATTTACTTATTGCTTTGTGGATGGATTTATTATTTATCTATATGTGAATCATGCGTATAAACTCGAAAAATGACCTAAGTGAGAATATGCATAATTAAGAAAATACGATTTTCTATATATGTAATACAATATTATCACATAAGAAATAAGAAACTTATCCCGAACTTGAATCTCTGTGTCTTAGTGAGCCGTTCTCCGGACATTAAACCTCACAGGACTCTAATTCATGGGAAGAGCTAATCCAGGTGGCGACTCCACACTAAGAGATGGAGGATTCGTGTTTGAATCAATCTAAAACATGTTTTTCGCTCTCTCTTTCAAACTTTTTCCAGGGTCCCCGACCCGGTGCACTTTTCAAAACACCCCGGTGGAGTGCGCCTCTCATCTCCGTGCACTCTCGGCCCATCGGTCCTTGTCGTCTACTCACACATATCATCTTTGCATCATTATCTCACATACTTATAATTAGTTAACACTTTAGATCGTATCACCCTAGGACAACATGAAACAGCTCAAAATCATGAAACATCATTTACCTCTTTTCAGCGAGATGTCCACTTGACATCCGACACTTAGCCCACAAGGGGCAATAATATATCCCACACATTACCTATGAGATGTCCACTCAACATCCAACTCATAGCCCACACAGGGCAATCACAGATACTAAATAGCCCAAACGAGGTAAGTACCTACCCAAACCATTTTTCCCACATCACATGATGTCCCTGCTGACATCCGAACCTAAGCCCACACGGGGTGAACTTTTTCAAAAATCCTACCTTACCAAATCTTTAAGGGTATACGCGTAATACCCTAACCATTCTCCCACATGGGGTAATGATTCATGCATCATCGCATACCCTTAAAAGTGATGACCACACTAGCATCCGAAACTCCACCCTAATTTGGTAAAGTAACCAAATCATTCATTTGATAGCTACATACGGTAGTTGTTTCCATTTTACTCTTATTAGGGTATGTCACATTGCTTACCTGAAATCAATTTTACCTATTCATTTTATGAGATCTAGTCATAGTGTGAAATCTCTAACTACGGACCTATTACCACACGGGTAACTTGGTCACCTCATTTACACCACTTATGCTACGATGTCACATGGACATCATACAGACTTCAAATCCATCCCCAGGAGTTGGATTTTCATTTGTACGTATTTTCATTATAACTAACGACTAATCAGTTTGTTTCAGATGGATTGACAAACACATTATTTATCTCCCATCATGGCATGCTAACCCCTTGTGAATGCAACCATAACATTAAACATCTCACGAAGTTTTTCACATAACGAATCATGTCATAAATCTCAAATGCATGGTCTGATCTTCTATTTGTATGTCTTAGCTTGGAAAAGGCCTGCTCACCGCTTGGTCCGCATATCCTTGGTCATGGCTAATCTATAGGGGGTTCCATACACTGACTTAAGTAAAGACTAGGGTTCAGATTTGGATTCAGTTCAACGAGCAACTTTGAATCTTGATAGCATGGTCGATCCACAAGACAGAGTTGCGGAGGAGGATCACCCCTCCCTCACGGCAAAAAACTCTCAGCAGACACATCAATCATCAATGAGCGTCGAGATTACAGCTACCTTGAATGCCCTTGTCAACAGCAAATAACAAGCATCGCTTATTCACTAGAATGCCAAGAGGGTTCATAATGCAGTGTCCAACCTGGAGGCCACTCTTAATAACGACACTCCGACTAGTCAGCCAAGAACAGGGGGGCCTTCTACCTCAAATGTGGTGCACCCAAATCCTACTACCTTTTATCACTTCGGAGCAGGTTAAAGTCAGTTGAATAAGAATCAGGCTCAGATTGGGCAGCCAGGATATAACGTTGCCAATCTTTCCCAAAATCAATTCCCTCCGAGGTAGTCTACTCAGCTAATGTTCAAGGAGGAACCCAAGAATCTATTCCTAGTTGGAGCGGGGCATTTTCCTCGTAGTTTCAAGCTACCCTTCAGCTGCCCAATTTTGAGGCATTTCCCCAAGGGCAATATGGCTTTTATCCAAGCACTGGGAATGCCATCCTCCAATAACCAGGCATGGCGGAATTGTGGTAACAATTCTTGGTCACTCACGGTGACCAACTCATGAATCCATACTCGACGTAACTGACAATCGAGGATGAATACAGCTTACCCCCAAACTTTGCAATGCTATAATTTGAAAAGTATGTGGGATTTGTTAACCCGCGTGATCAATTAATGCATTATCAAACGGAGATGAGAGTATTAAGGGTCAGCAAACGGATGATGGATAAACTCTTTGTCGTCACCTTGAGCCACCTAGTCAATAAATGGTATAACCAGCTTCCGCTGGACATAGCTACTAATTGGAATAGCCTTGCTCAAGCTATGATGGGGCTTTATGGTTTTAACACTCAAATAGAAACCATGATGCAACATCTGGAGGCTATAAGGCAAGAGTTGGGCCAAAGCTTCAAATCTTACTATGGGTATTGGATGTCCACACAGGCCAGGCTTCGGGCTCGCTTAACTTTACCAGAGATGATAACCATGCTTTTGGATGGCGCACTGCCATCATACAGGAATAAGTTTGGGTCGGACATCTTTTCAAGCTATTAAGAAGTGTTTGAGAAGGTGGATAAGATGGAGCACTTTGAATCCATGGATGATGATGTAATAAATTAGCTTCTAGCTACTTTGCCCATGAGGCTTTCGAATTTTTAATAAATTGAACTTTGTTTACTTGCCTGATATTCTATTAATGATATCACTCATTCTCATAAGCATATACATAATGTTTTTAGCACATGTGACACATCATGTCATGAAATTAATTTGGGTATAAATAGATCCCCTACAATTACAATAAATTCAAATGATTTGACTCTTGAGAGAAAGTGAGAGACAAACTAATGTACTTAGACAACGAGTGATAGCATTTGCCTCACCAAAGATGTAAGATCAATAGAAAGATCTCCAAGCATGAACAATCCACTGACTATTAAGTCAATCAAGCAAAAGTCAAAATGATCAAAGCCAGAATAAGGCCAAAATGTTAACAAAGCAAATTGAAGTCAAACAATCGATGTAATGCTATGACACGAAGAAGGGGTCAGACCGTTAAGCATGTCAACAACTCCATCAAATGGCCCATCAACATTTACAGGCCGATCATTACACTGTTGAACATAAGCTATTTACCCTTGATGGAGTCAAGCTACACTTGATACACCTAATGGATCTGAAGCCTCTGATCCCTAACATGTCACTTATTGTTGGAAAATAATTGAATTCATAAAGAAATGTGATGATCAAACACCAAGACTCGTCATCACATACACCTCAAGCTAGCAGCATGAGTACTAACGAATCGATAAAAAACGATGAAGAAGATAACAACTGAAGTTGTGGACATGGACGATAGCTGATCTATCAAATCAACCAAGTCTTGCACAATTGCTATCATGCATAGGTGAAAGAAATAAATAGATAAAAAGCAGTAATAATAAAAAATAAATTAGCATGTCAATTAACACTCTGTTAGTTAAGCAAAAATTAGAGGCTCTTTTCAAAACAGAAAAAGAATAGTCCTCTGAGTTGAGAACTCGAAAAGGGTGGCTTAGGTAAAACTAAGGACATCGAGAGAACCACATTGGTTAGAAAACCTGAAAGGGCTAATTGATGGCAGGAGTCAAATCATTTAAAACATTTATACCCATGTTAAGTTCATCAATGGATTGTCAATTTTCTGAATCTTTATGCATATGGTTATTTTGACTGCTTTCATGCCAAAGGTAGAATATCACAAGTAAACATCCAAAATAATAAATTAAAGAAAGAAAAAATGAGTCTACTGGGTTGAAAACTTGAAAGGGCAGTCCGGTCAAAATTTAAGACAAGGTTTGATAAATTGAAAACCCGTAAGGGCGGTTCATGCAAAAAGTAGAACCAAAGAAATATCAAATTCATCAACTCATCTTTAGAATGGTATGTGACATCCTACACCTTCAAACACTTCAAGAAAATAGCTTCCAAGCGATCATCGCCTACACAACTGGTCAATGACTCATTTAGACCCTCCTCAAACCAAATCCAAGCTTTGAACTTGAATCTGATTCAACAAACCCATGGTGGTCACTCCGAGGGAGTCATCTATGGAATTCCCAACAAGATAAATCCTAGGGGCACCCATGCACCAGCACAAGAGAAGGCTATCCAATGAATAAAACCCACAACACCTACAACAAACAAACTTATATCATGTGATAAATATTGCCCAAGCATACATTACATTTGCATCACGTCATTTACAGGTAAAGACGATACCAAACCGGGGCAACACCATCCCATTAAACGAGAAACTCCACTTGGGGAAGCTGCAAATGTCAAGAAGGACGATGGCTAACTCAAGCCTAAAGTCAATTCAAGCCTACTTAGGCCCTATTCAAGAAACATTGCAATATCACAAAAACCTCCTAAAACAAAGGAGCGGTCTTTGGGACTTCCCCGAATTTTCATCAAACTCATTTATTCACCATGTTTTAATTTTTAATTGAAGGGGCAAAAATTTTTGCCTTGCATAAACTCAATCAAATAATTAAAACATGCATTATGAAAATGTATTAACATTATACTTTTCTCTGATTTGTCACAGGAAGCAAGTCAACATTCTACCAAAGAAACATAACCGAAGAAAGAAACGGTTATCTTAATGGGATCGCCTTTGAAATTGATTCAGGCATCCTACTCTAGTAGTTCCAACGGTCAAAACTAATCAAAGGTCAACTCACAAGGGGTACATGATGGCCGCAACCGAAGAAAGAAACGATTGCTGGATATTAAAAGGATGACGCAGAAAGAATTGGTCAACCAGCTCGCAAGGGGCATCAAGCACCAAGGGATTCCGAAGAGGACACATTGCCAAAAAGGAACCACGTCATCACCGATCGAGGATAAAGAAATTACCAGCCGCATCGGTCAGGTATATTCCTAATCCCACCACTCCATTTCGTGGGATCATACTAGTTATACAACCAGCGATGATCACAGGAGGGGCAGTTGTGAGCACGGGATTTTGTATTAACTCGCACAGTCGATGATAACGACATTTCAAGATTTTTATCCTTGAATCACACAATTTTCGACCATCCGATGATCTTTAAATGGGAGTTCTCCTCGTTAAAAATAATGTTTTGGGCCGTAAATAAATATTTAGGATCATAGGAAATATTTAAAACTTCAAAGTGAAAATTTAAAGGTTTAAAATATTTTTAAGGGACATAAACAAATATTTAAGGGTCTAAAATAATTTAATTAAATTATTTTATTTTAAGAAAATATATGTATATATTTTGAGAAAAATAAAAAGAAAATAAATTTGTATACATACATACATATGTATGTATGTATATAAAATATTTAAAAAATATAAAAAAATTAAATTAATTAAGCTAAATGGGCCAAAGAAACAGGATTTCTTTGGGTCAGCAGAGCACCAGGCTCGCCAGATTTCCCCCTTTATAGGGGGAATTTTTTGAATTCCCTCCATAAATAGGGGGAGTCTTTTTTGGATTTTGGGGACCGAATAATTAATGAAATAAATTATTTTCTTCTCAACGAAATTCTAAAAAATATTTTTCTTTTTTATCGATGGAAAAAATTTATTTTTCTTGATGAAATAATTCTAATTTTCTTACATCTTTCTTTGCTTATATTCGGATCTAAAATACGTTTGGATTCCGAACTTTATTATTTTCAAACCACTTTTTCTCCATTATTTTTTTTCTCAAAAAATCCTTAGATATTCTCGGACCTAAAATAAATTTAGAGTCCGAGTATGAATATTTTTAGGATTAAAATAACATATTTTCACACAAATTAAATCAAAACGAACAAGGACCACCTCCAAAGATCAAGCGGATTTGTCGACGTGGATTCGTAACGAAAGGGTAAGCTTCTAAGTTCCTAGAGCTGCTTTTTCCTATGTATTGATATGTTTATATTTATTTTTCTTTCCTCCTAAATACTGAGACAAACTCGATTTTCGTCATCGACCTATGATTTATTTTATTAATTTTATTTATTTATTTAATTATAGTTATTTTATTATGTAACTTTCTTTTATGCTTTTAATTAATTTTTATTTATTTAATTATGAAATACATGTTAGAATACCCCATGAAGGGAATTAAGATTATATCCGGATAACAGAACTCACTTCTTGCCATGCAAGCACTTTCATTAAATAAAAATGACCAACATATTTGTAAATAAAATGAATCGTTTTATTTCTAAATAAGAAAATTTTCAATCGACGATAATTTAATTAGGCTACACGGGTCTCGCCAAAATCAAATCGAGCATACATGTAAATATTCATATTGTACTATATACCATGTGTAACCATTGTGGATGCAGGTTAGATGTATGCCTATGTTTTATTTTCCTTCGGGTATCGCAATTTCAATTAATTTTTTTTAGAATTGTAATTAATATATTAGGCGGCGATTGCATCCCCCGAGGTTATGTAATTTTAATCTTTACTTTTTTGCATTTATTTATTGCTTTATGTATGGTTTTATTGCTTTCCGCATGTGCGTTAAATCATGCATTATTGATAAGTGTATAATTACACTTATTATCAATATAATTTTACACACTAAACACTATAGTGTAAGTCATTTTTATACTTCATATAAAAGATTTCACGTGGTATGTAGTTGTTTTTGTTGCAAATGTAGAAGCTAAATCTTGTGAGTAAAATGATCTAAAGTGGGATTCTATGTAAGAAGAGTGAAAAAGGTGCGAAAAGATGCATGGAACTTAAAGATTTGGCTTGGGATCGAAGCTGTCGAAGATCAGTAAGTTACAAGAAGAATTCTGAAGAAAAACACAATTCACGGTCATGACAACAATTCGCGGTCGCGACTTGATACACTTCAGAAGTAGAAAATTGTCAAACAAAGATTCACGGTCGTGACTTGGACGGTTTTTAGGTCAAATCTTCTTAACTACCAACCACCAGATAAGAATGATCAACCGCCATCAACTACCAACTAAAAGACACTTATCAGAAGTCAACCAATCATGAATAGATGCCTATCCATTATGGATAAGATTAAAGCTTCTCAACCAATCACAATGAAGTGATGTAATATTTAACCAATCGACACAACTCTTTGTTTGGATAGATGCAACCCTTCGAACTCTATAAATAGGGCTCTAAAACCTTACAAATTTCATGCATGGTGTGGCATTGTAATTAGAAAAGTGAGAGATATAGTGTGTGCATAGATAGAGAGCTAAATTATTTAGTTTTTGCTACGTTCATAAGTGTTAGCTGTTCGCCACTTTTCTACTTATAAGTTTTATAATTTGTTCGCAAGATTTGGCTATATATTAATGGTGCCAAAAACTTGTTCACATAAAGTATAGGTGTTGTCAGTACCTCTTATCAAATAGAAAAATGATGATAACTGCAAGTATATAGTTGCGATGTAGTTTTAAAAGATATCGAACCCACAGGGAAGGAACCAAGTTTAAAGATCAATAAGGAAGATAGAATAAAGAAAATAAAATATTTTTGGATTTTAGTTGGGAGGATTAGAATGAAGAATGGATAGATATATGTATGGAAGACTAGAATTTCTAAATATATAGATTTTCCCTACGAAATAAGTATAGTAGAGAAAATATACGAGTTCAACAAAGATGTTACAATTCATTAGACTAATCTATCATACTCGGTTCAATACACCCAGATGTTAAATTATTCACCGCAGAGCAACACATGAAATAACTTTTCTAAACCTAGCGCAAACGAATTAAGACAATTATATAAACCTGGACAACGTCAATACTAGGCTTAGTACGGGTCACTCTCACATAGCCACATTTAGCAAGTTACCATTCCAAAAATGTTAGCTCACTAAACAGCGTTATATCAAAGATCTAGTGATTATACACGATATTGTTAACCTCGAAACTACTCCTAAAATTAACTCCAACGCATATAACATGATTAATATAAAAGACTTAACACGAAATACGCATTATGAAACATAGATATATCATAAACTTCGAAATAGAAAGTATAAGTAGAAAGTAAAGCAAAGTTGTAATGTATGCAAGTGAAAGCTAAAGTTGATCAAACCATATCCACTCTTTAATGGGAGTCGTCAATTCGCGCAATTCCTACATTTGCTTTGAATTTGGTCTCAGCCCCGTACAAAACCTACGCTAGGATGTTATTCTTTGCGAATATCAAACAAACGAATATTTAAGAATGAAAACTTTTATTGATAAGTGATTTGCAAGTACACTTATACAACAATCGCTCAAGAATATAGAGAAATCTAGTGATCGAAACAAGGATTCGAATCACTTAGACATTTTCTCGCTAACACTTATGAACATAGTGAATTCTCTATCTACACACACTATATGTAACCCTATAATTGCACTCTAATGATGCAATCCCTTCATTCCCATGAAATTGTAAGGTTTGGAGCCCTATTTATAGAGTTCGAAGGGTTGCGTCTATCCAAATGAAGAGTTGTGTATATTGGCGAAAGATTGCATCACTTCATTGTGATTGGTTGAGAAGCTTAAATCTAATGTACAATGGATAGGAACCTTTTCATGATTGATTGATTTCTGATAGGTGTCTATTCATTGGTAGTTGATGGTGGTTTATGGTGGTTGATTATTCTTATCTGGCGGTTGGTAGTTAAGAAGATTAAACCAGAAAACCGTCCAAGTCGTGACCGTGAATCTTTGATTGGCAAATTTCTGTTTTGAATAAGAACAAGTCGATTTCGTGAATGATTGTCTTGACTGTGAATTGCATTTTTCTTCAGAATTTTCCTTGTAACTTCATCGATCTTTGACAGCTTCGATCCTAAGCCAAATCTTTAAGTTCCACGCATCTTTTTTCACCTTTTTCACTCTTTTTTCATAGAATTCCACTTTAGATAATTTTACTCCCAAGATTTACCTAGTATCTGCATTTGCATAAAAAAACAACTACATACCACGTGGAATCTTTTATATAAAGTATAAAAATGACTTAAACTATAGTGTTTAGTGTATAAAATTAATATGAAAATAAGTGTAATTATACACTTATCATACCCCCACGCTTAACAATTTCTTTATCCTCAAGGTAAATTCAATAAAAGTGTATAAATTTGTAAACAAGTTCGTACCTCATTTGGCGAAAGACTATTGCAGTGAGTACCACATTCCACATTGCAAAAGATTTCAAGTAGAAGTTTGAAATTTCCCACTAATTATTAATGTGCAATTTATATAGTTTAGTTGCATACCTTTGCTCTTAATGGAGAGTCAACCAAATCGCATCTTCATATAAGAATTATATGCATACTCAAATATTACCTTCTCTTAAGCATAGTATAAAGTATAAAGGACAGAGAAAGAACTCTTTGATTAATTTCTCTCAAGGCATTTTTAGGTAACCTAGGATGCTAAAACACTCTTAGTGGTTGCATTTTATGCTCCATACCACTCTCCCCTTTTTTCAGTGATTGCATTTTATGCTCCATACCACTCTCTCATTTTTTTCTTTTAAGCATATGTTTTTGAAGTACTTTATACTTTGCACCCATTTTTCGTTCTATGCTTTCTTTTCTTTTTTTTCACTCAATGAATGGTTGCAGTTTCTGCTCCGTACCATTCCTCATCTTTTGCATAACTCATTGGTTATCCTCTCTTTCTTTTGATTTTTCTTTAATGCCCTCATCCTTTATTGATCAATTTCGAAGTATTATGGCTACAGTTTCCTAACACTTTAAACTCACTCAATACTGATAGGACTTATTTGAGATTTGCATATAAAACTCGTAGTAAGAATACCATTAGATATTACTCCACTTCAACTTATCGGAAGCATTAAACTAAAACTATATAACTTATACTAATTCATTTTGCATCGAAATATATATCGAAACTTACTTGGAATGTTGCTCTCGATAGTTACTCACCACTCATCCTTGCCAAATGATAAATGTTGTGCACTAAAATGAAACTTGTAAATACCTAATACTCACAATAACCTTGGACAAATTTTGGTAAAGTATAAGAAATGATAATGTATAACTAACAAAACAATCAATAAAATTTTTCAAATTCTTCAATTTTTTTATTTTATTCAATTTTTTGGATTTAATGAGATTTTTACAAATGTCCCCCCACACTAAAGAATACAATGTCCTCATTATGAGACATTATTAAAAATCAAATTTTAAACACACAACTAAAATAAAATAAAGATAAAATAAAAGAAAGAAATTGAACCCGTTTTACTCTTCAGAACTCGAATCTGGTGGACTCGGTGAGATTTCCAAATTTTGCATTCTGAAGTATGTATTCAACTTCCAATTCAATGAAATGTTGGATTTTGTTAGTTGACGAACATCTTGCTATATGGAGGTAATTTCCAAGAATGCTTGGTCGACATCTCTTACAAACTTTCCTCTCCAAGTATCACTCGTACTTTCCGAGGCTTGTCTCGAATTACCACTCTCAAATTGAACTTCCTCAACATCCTCTTCGTCTAGTTGGTTTTCTCGAGTAGTAGACTCTTGAGTTGGTCTAAGCTTTTTATCCTTACTTCTTATGGTAAAATTGTAAACTTTCCTCCTTCTTCTTTAACCAGTCCTGCTCTCTTCATATACACTCCTCCCATAAAATTAAATTTCTCCCTTTGATTATATTAGTATTGTAATTGATTTTTCGCTCCCAAAATTATCCCACAAATCATCTTTGCACATCCAACTCTAGCCTTTTAATGTGTAGTTAGACTAGTGATGGATTCTAAAATATACATCGGAAACTTTGGTCGAAATTGCGAAACTACACATTCTAATATTTCCAAGTCCTTCATTGACACTTTAGTTGTTTCATGTCGATAGAAAAGAATTTGAGAAATAAACTTATGAAGGCAGAGAAGAATATTGCTTCGGATGTTCTTGTTAGATGAATTTTTGACATCGTATCGATCCAATCCCATTAATTCTGTCTAAGTATCTGTCAACTTGTAATTTTCATCTTTTTCAATTTCATCAAAATTCTCTCCCAAACCAAGCCACATGATTAAATCCATCATTTTAAACTTCTATTCTTCTCCTTCATTCCTGAATTTCTTCTTCAAGACATTCCCATCATTAGCAACAGTAACCAAGAATTCGAGAACCCATTCTTCGATAAAAGAAAATCACAAATTCACAAACTTCTCCAATCCAAACAGCGAGAAATACTCCTCTACTTTCGTGTGAATCCCAGCATCAATAGCAAAAGTAGGATAGTAGAAAAGCGTACCGCGAAAATCGAAGTTCTTGATTCTCAAGTATCTTTCCACTTCCTCATCACTATAAATCGAAAAGGAATAACCAACTTCATTTTGTTGATTCACCATTTTGGTTTTCCTCTTTGATGAAGTTGTTGCAGACTTTAGGAGCCATTGAAATCGAGAAAGAAAGAATAGTGCTTGATTTTGGAAAACAGAGAAAACTTGATATTTGCAAAGGTTTAAGATTAAGAGTTTTTGTGAAAACAAAACATGAAAAGAGGTTATTTATAGGGAAATAAGTATAATTATTGCCTATTCAATAGATATATTCTAAATATAACCATTAGAAAATAGTTGTTACAACATTAACTGCTGAGCAGACTGCACAGGTCGTGATCGCGAGAGTAAGTCATGATTGCGACTCTCTCTTACTCAGAAACAGAAAGTTCAAATCAAATATATCATGAGCGTGATACATGTTGCGGTCGTGAAATGCCAAAATCCAAAAGTTTTTGTTCTTTTCCTTTATTTTTGAAAACACATTAACTTAAAAATATACACAAAATAATTAAAATCTATTATATTATACTATATATATATATAATGAAAATTTAAGAGATTCAAGGATCGATGGAGTTTTTCAACCCTTTGACTTCATGTTCATGAATGAAATCTAGCTTAACAACTTCTTGGATGCAATTATTAATCAAGTCAAGTTTCATGCAAATATCTTCATCCATAGGATATTTATCAGCTTTACCCATATTAAATTCGACCGTATCATCACCTATTCTTAACTTAATTTTGCCTTCAGAAACATCGATCAATGCTTTGCTAATATGCATAAAAGGTCTTCCTAAGATTATAGGACACTTTTCATCATATGCAAAATCTAGCACAGCAAAGTCAGTTGGGAAAACAAATTTATCCACTTTAACTAGTACATCTTCTATTAAGCCATAAGGATGTTTAATAGATTGGTCGGCCTATTGCAAGACCATATTTGTCTTTTTAACTTCATCATTGAGTTTCAATTCTTTGAAGATTGATAAAGGCATAAGGTTTATACTAGCCCCAAGATCACATAAATATTTTGGAAAATAAATGTTTCCAAGTTTACATGGAATTGTGAAACTTCTTGGATATTTTAGTTTGGTGGGCATTGTAGCAATTATTATTTTACTACAATCTTAAATTAAAGATACTTTTGATATTCCTTCTAAACTATTCTTACGAGATAAAAGTTCCTTAATAAACTTACCATAGTTAGGAATCTGAGTTATGGCTTCAATAAATGAGAGATTGATTTCTAGACCTTTAAGTTTGTTGATGAATTCGATGAATTGCTTATCCTCATTTTTCTTCTTAATTCTTTGTGGAAATGGTGGTTGAGGGGGATTAACCTTTCTGGATTTAGGTTGTTCATCCGCTCCTGTACTATTATCAGATTTACTTGGATATTCATTCGATACTTCAACAACATCATTAGCAAGCATACCTAAAGGATTTGGTTCATCTAGTAATTTTCCACTATGAAGGGCTATAGCATGCACATTTTCTTTAGGATTTCCTTCTATTTTACTAGGTAAATGGCTTTTTCCTCTAGATAGAATAACACTCGCTAATTGACCAACTTGTATTTCCAAATGATGAATTGAAGATGATTGATTTTTAAACATTTGATCCATCTTATTTTCTAACTTCTTTTAAAATTCTTCAGACTCTGCATATTACAAACTCCTTCTAGAAATTTGTCTATCTTACTTGTTAATTTCCGTATTCTATCATTACTTTGATAATTTTTTTATTGATTATCACCATACTTCTAATTAGAACTCCTATAATTATTTCCATTATTACCATAAGAATTCCCTTGACTTTGAACATAACTTAATTGCTCCCCTACACATGGGTTAAAGTTACACTCAAAAGCAGTGTGTCCTATTTGGCCACAATTTTTACATGTCAAAGGGTTACTCTTACTTATATGCATATTATCTATTTTATGAGATAATGTAGATATTTGCACTTGCATAACAGAAATAGGGTCTAATTCATTGACCTTTTTAACTAAACTAGAAGATGAATGCGAATGAGTAGGATTATTAATTCTTACTTGTGCTCTCTCCACTGGCCACATACTATTATTATTTACCATATCTTCTAAAAGATCAAAGGCTTCTTGACTAGTTTTCTTCATAAGAGATCCTGCAACCATGGCATCAATTGCTCCTCTTGTTGCATGATTTATTCCATTGTACAAAGTTTGCAAAATCACATTCTAGGGTCAACCATGATGAGGACAAACTCGCTGAAGTTCCTTATAACGTTCCCCGGCTTCGTACAAGGATTCACTATCCTTCTGAGTAAAGGAAGTGATTTCTTCAATGAGTCTTGCATTTTGGCTAGAGGGAAATAATTAGTTAGAGAGGCTTGGGCTAATTGATTACAAGTGGTGAATTAGTTTGGGGGTAATGAATTCAACCAAACTATCACTTTATCACGGAGTGTAAATGGAAATAAGTGAAGTTTAACTACATCATTAGGAACATTGGGCATTCTGAATGTATCACAGACTTCAAGGAAGTTTGCAATGTGAGCATTCGGATTTTCATTATGTAGACCACAGTATTTCACATTATTACTGATCATTTGAAGCAATACTTGTTTGATTTCAAACTGATTTGCATTAATTGGTGGTCTAACAATTCCCTGATTGTTACCTTTAATGGTCGGAATGACATAATCCATAAACCTTGGTTGAGGTTGATCAACATTTTCTTGTTTATCGTCAACCATCCTTTCTTCTTTATCTCTTATTTATCTGTTTCCTTCTCTTACCTAATCATTCTATTTCTGATTCGAAAGATGCCAAAATTTCTCCCGAACTATGCGTACATGGCGTTCACACGCTAGAAAGAAAACTCAATGAATAAGCAAGAAAAATATGTTAATAACAAAATTTAACCACTTAAAACTAAAAACAAAAACAAAAACAAATAAATCTATTGACATATAAATATAATTTCCCATTCTCCAACAATTTGATTTCTATAACGCACTTCCTTCCTTCCCGGGTAATGTCGCCAAAAACTTGTTCGCAAGATTTTGGCTATACTCGTTTTGAAAGACTTATTCCCTAGCAACAGCGCCAAAAACTTGTTCGCCACTTTTCTACTGATAATATAAAAGTTTTAAAAATGAATAGGTGTTGTCAGTACCTCTTATCAAATAGAAAAATGATGATAATTGCAAGTATACAGTTGCGATGTAGTTTTAAAAGATATTGATCCCACAGGGAAGGAATTCAGTTCTAAGGACCAACAAGAGTTACGGAACAAAAGAAATAAGATAAATTTTACAGTTTGGATGGTAGACTAATGAATAGACAGATGCATGAACAGATTAGAGAAGATGTAAACTATATAGATATTCCCTCAGAACAAGTATAGTAGAGAAAAAAGAGCAAAATCATCAAGAATATTTCATACACTAGATAATTTTAACAAACACGGTTCTAGACCCCCAAATATTCAATAATTCACCGCAGAGCAACACATGAAATAACTTTTCTAAATCTAGGGTAAACGAATTATGACACTTATAAAAACCTGGATAATAATAATATTATGCTTAGTACGGGTCACTCTCACATAGCCATATTTAGCAAGTTACCACTCCAAAAATGTAAGCTCACTAAACAGTGTCATAATCACAAATCCAGTGATTATACACAATCTTGTTGACCCTGAAACTACTCTTAAAGTTAACTCGAAAGCATATAATTTCATTAATATAAATGACACAACATGAAATACTCGTTATGATACATAGACATATCATAAATTTCGAAATAGAAAGTATAAGTAGAAAACAAAGTAAAGTTTTAAGGTATGCAAGTGAAAGCTAAAGTTAATCAAACCGTATCCACTCTTTTAATGGGATTCATCAATTCCCGCAATTCCTACATCTAGGTCTCGACTCGTACTGAACCTCCGCTAGGATGCTATTCTTTGTGAATATCGAATAAATGAATGTTGAAGAATAGAAACTTTTACAGATAAGTGCTTTGCAATTACACTCATACAATAATCGCTCGAATTTGTGGAGAAATCTAGTCATCGAAATAAGCATCGAATCACTTATACATTTTTCTCAGTAACACTTTGAACATATTGAAATCTATACAATTTTTACTCTCTATCTATGCATACACTCATTCTTCATATGCATCAACCATCTCCCACCATGAATTTGGTTGGTTTGGGACTCTATTTATAGAGTGCAAAGGTTTGTGTTAATTCAATGTGATTAGATGCAAGGTTTCATCCTCATCTTTAATGGAAAGGCACCTTTTCATGATTAGATTGCTTCCAAAAGGTGTCTTTTCGTCTGGCGGTTGATCATTCTTATCCGGTAGTTGAAAGTTTAGAAGAGTTGACCAAAAATTATTACAAGTCGCGAGCATGATATACATGTTGCAATCATGAACAATAGTTGGTAACTTTCTGTTAGTGAAGGATGACAAGTCACGATCGCGAATGGGTGTCACGATTGTGACATGTGTTTTTCTTCATGATTTTTCTTTGCAACTTGACCGATCTTTGATAACTTCGATCCTAAGTCAATTCCTTGTGTTCCATGCATCTTTTTGCACCGTTTTCACTCTTTTTACATAGAATTCCATCTTTTATCATTTTACTCCCAAGATTCACCTAGTTTCTGCACTTGCATAAAAAACAACTACATACCACGTGAAATTTTTTATATGAAGTATAAAATGACTTTAAACCATATCATTTTATAAGTAAAATTATCATGATAATAAGTGTAATTATACACTTTATCACCTTCCTGATGTGATGATTGCTGGATTCCGAGATTTTGTACCTAGATGACGATGTTAACTTCAAGGATTTTTTACCTAGTTGTCTTCCCAAAGTTGATGATTGTTGGATTCCAAGATTTTGTAACTAAATGATAAGGTTGACTTCTTGAATTTTGTACCTAGTCATCTTCCCAAGGTTGATGCTTGTTAGATTATAGGATTTTGTACCTAGATGGCAAGGTTAAATTCTAGGATTTTGTACCTAGTCATCTTCCTGGGGTTGATTCTTGTTGGATTCCTGGATTTTTTACCTAGATGATGAGGTTGACTTACACAATTTTGTACTTAGTCATCTTTCCAAGGTTGATGATTGTTGGATTCTAGGATTTTGTACTCAGATGATGAGGTTAACTTCTAGGATTTTGTACCCAGCTGACAAGTTTGACTTCTAGGATTTTGAACCTAGTTATGTTCCCGAAGTTGATGATTATTATATTCAAAGATTTTGTACCTAGATGGCGAGGTTGACTTTCATGTTTTGTACCTAGTCATCTTCCCCAGGTTGATGCTTGTTGGATTCTAGGATTTTGTACCCAGATGGCGAGGTTGACTTATAGGATTTTGTACTTAGTCTTCTTTTCGAGGTTGATTCTCTTTGGAAATCTCTGACAAGGTGTTTTCCGATCTTACAGAATTCACCTAGAATTAAAGGTTGCTGAAGTTGTCCTTTGAACATAGAATTTTCCCATGCTCTTTAGAAACCCAACATGCAGCTTTCCCAATTTTTAATATCTCTTGGAAATGATGAGTGTTGAAATTGACCTCAGAACAAGGAATTTTCCATGCTATTTGGAACCTCAACATGGAGCTTTCTTGATTTTCGAGATCTCTTGGAAATAGACTAGTTTGGTTTTGGAAACCTGAAAATGCAATAGAGTTGTTTTTGGAGTTAGTAGTGCCAATAAGCGCATTTTAACTCCTTAATTGACATCTTAGAAACAAAATATTTTTACCCTTTAATCAAGAGTTAAAATGAAGAGAAAATAAATTGAGTTGAAGAAATTCGGTTTGTTCAGAAAATTTGGTGGAGGCGCCTTTGAAAAGATTGAATTTGCCCCTCGCGTGAGTATCTTACTTTAATTTCCGGGGAGATACGGCTCTTTCGGAGTTGCAATTTCTTGAGAGAAAAGATTTAGGAAGTAATATTGAGTGAATGAAGGGGTATGTGGGGATTAGTAGAGAAAGTGGGGATGAAACTGACTTTATTAGTAAGGAGTGTGCAAGGCTTTGACTTTCAAAATGTTTATTTGGAAAATCGATGTGGTTTTAACTTCCAAAATGTGGTCGGGAAAAATCTATATGTAAGAAAAAATGATTATGAAGTTAGTAATATGTAAAGGCATGTTTTAACTCCTTAATTGACTTTGCAGAAGCAAAATATTTTATCCCTTCAATCAAGAGTTAAAACATGAACAAAATTTGTTAAATGAGAAGATTTGGCCTTGCCCAAAATATATGTCGAGGTAGAACTACTCCTTGATTGAATTACTAACTTCTAAAATGTGACACAGCAAGATGGTAGCGCTGCAAGATGAATACATAGCAAGATAGTGGTGTGGCAAGGTGAAGTCACAAAAGGACAAAGGCGTGACAAGGAAGAAATCGATAAGATCATGCAACAAATTATTCACGCATATATGTGCATGTGAATGAACTAATTTGAATGCTCACATGTATGTTATGTAATTGGTTTGTCAATTGTTTTCATGAATGCTTGTATGCGTATATGATTATGCATGAGGATTTGATATTTCTTTGGTTGCTTTGGCTTGGCTAGCTGATGCTCTTGTGATGACCAGACAATCCTGAGTGGTTGATGTAGGACTCCTTTGGACTAGTTGATAGGGATGGACTTGAGTCCAAATTGGAGTTTGAGTTTATGTTAGACCGCAGCTTGATTTATCTAGCCTTAAGTAGATTTGGATGAGTTGTCAAACTCTTGACACATAGATTTTTCTTGAGTATGGCATCAATAACACTAATATTGGTCTCCACTAAATCCGTTGTTTATTGAGCCTCGCAGCTTGCGAGTTGTTCCCCATTGTAATGATCCTTGATGCGAAGGAAGCTCGTCAATATTCACCCTTTACCCCGCGGGATAGATAAATGATGTCCTCTGCCATGTTGGGAAGATGAGATGAATTGAATACTTTGTAATATTATTTTTTTTATTCTAATTTTTGCATAAACTGTCCTAGCGGGTTTTCAATCTATTGAACATTATCTTAATTTTTTCCTGGACCACCCTTCAGGTTTTCAATCCAACAGACTCATTTTTTTATTCTTTTTCTTTTTTTGTTTTGTGATTGCATTACTTGTGTTGTTTCTCATAACAGCACACATGCATTCGGTTATAAATATGCATGTAACAATTCAGCAATGATGACATGTCTATGAATGAAAATAACCAATGTACAAAAGTATCCAATAATTTAACTCTTGTTGTCAACCCACCCTTTTAGGTTTTCAAGTTGACAGTTGACTATTTTATCTCATTGACCAATTTTTTACCCAAAGCACCCTTTTCAGGTTTTCACTTTAACGGACTATTTAGCAAAAGAATACCCTAATTTTTTCTCAACTGTATGAAGAAGGATAGTTGATGGGCTTGCTATATAATCTCTTTTTTTTCTTTGTACTTTTCAAATTTTAATTCTTTAACCTAAACGTGATAGCGCTTAAGCTAGTCATGATTGATCAGATTCACAAACTCATTGTCGTTCATGTCCTTTTCCTTGATCGCTCCTTTGCTAAGGACCTTCTTGATCATGAATGAGCCTTATCAATTGGGTCTGAACTTTCCTCTAGAATTGACATTAGAGGGTTTTGTCTACTTTGAGACTAAGTCCACTCCTTTCAAGGGCTGCTTCTAGTGCTATACTCTACTATTGTAAGCTCTCGCCATGCGATACTGATACATTTCAAGATGGTTTTGGCTTTTGCCTAATGTGACTCTTTCAATTTGGCTTCCATGGCTACCCTTAGAGATTTGACCTCGATTTCCACTTGGAGAACCGCTTCCACCTCATAGACTAAGGGAAAGCGAGTTTGATATATTAGCGTGCGCCAGCTGGTTATATACCTCCAAAGCGCAAATGAAAGCTTAACTGCCTAATCTCAGTAAGTAGTCACCATCTTAGACAAGATTTTCTTGATTGACTTGTTTGATGCTTCCACTACCCCGTTGGTTGAGGTCTATACGTAGAAGAGTGATGATGCTCGATGCCATATTTTTCAAACATATCGGTCATTGCCCCTTGAAACAGAAAATCTATTATCATACACAATGTGATGAGGCACCTCATAGCACATAAAGAAATGCTTTTCGATTAACTTGGCCATCTTCTTGACAGTTATATTGGTGAAAGATTCTACCTCTACCTACTTGGAGAAGTAGTTGACCTTCATGATGATGTACCGATGCCCATTAGTCAAAGGGGGTCAGATCTCACCAATAATAAAATCCCCCACACCGAGAAAGGCCAAGGAGTTGAAAGATTGTGGAGATTTGACAAAGGTAAATGATTATTGTCCCCGTATATTTGGTATTCATGGTACTTCTTTGCTTAGGAGATATATTCAGCTATCATTGAAGTCTAAAAATAACCCTTTTATTGAATCTTCTTTGCTAAGGCCAAGCCATTCATATGTGGGCTGCAGTCTCCCCCCTTGATATGATTTGTGAACAGAGAAGCTTCTTTTTCAGAAAGACACCACAAAAATAGACCATCGCTAGTGCATTTGAAGAGATCATCACCAATTATATTGAACCAACCAGCTAGCTGATGTAGAGGTAAGTGTTTTTTAGTCTGATACCCCTGGAGAGAATTCCTCATCTTGAATCTCTCGATACCAACAGTCCTCATTTATACTGATAGCGGCTGAGATTGCATGATGATAGAATGACTCTTTCGATGATTGAAGGATGACATGCCTGATTGGTTAGGTTTGGGGACCTTCCCACATAGAGGCTAGATTAGCCAAGGAAACTGCCATTTGATTCTCTTCCTAGGGAACATGCCAACATAGACACTTCTTGAAATTTATGGCTAACTCCCAAATTGCATCAAGATAAGGCTGAAGTAACTCTTCTTTGATTTCCCAATCTTTTATGACTTGTCGAATAACAAGAGTGGAATTACCAATGATACTGACTTCTATTGGTGACTTCCATTTCCCCTTACATTTCTCAAAGCTTGCATACTGAAGAGGCGTGCCTCATATTTTCCCCACAATTGGTGATGGGAAATTCAAATCGCTTAGAGAGAGAGATTACTTCATTCTACGGTGTTATAAGGAGAAACCTGAGACCTCCCCCTTGATGATTCACAACCCCATCAAAGAACACTTTCCACTCTTCATTCACTAACTCTATGGCTGCTAGTTGCTGATCGGGAAAATCCAAGTTCTCTACATAGCCAGAGTCAAGGGATTGATTTGCGAGGAATTCGGTGACTGCTCGACCTTTAGTCACCTTCTTCATGACATATACAATATCGAACTCAAAGAGGACAGTGAGCAATGAGAGAGCTTGTGATAAGTGTATAATTATACTTATTATCATGATATTTTTACTTATAAAATGATATGGTTTAGAGTCATTTTATACTATATATAAAAGATTTCACGTGGTATGTAGTTGTTTTTATGCAAGTGCAGAAACTAGGTGAATCTTGGGAGTAAAATGATCAAAGATGGAATTCTATGTAAAAAGAGTGAAAAAGGTGTAAAAAGATGCATGGAACACAAGGAATTGGCTTAGGATCGAAGTTCTCAAAGATCGATTAAGTTGAAAAGAAGAATTATGAAGAAAAACATAAGTCGCAACCATGTCACGATCGTGATTCCTATTCATGATTAGACAAGTCACACTCACGACTAGCGATCGCAATCGCGACTTATCATTCTTCACAAGTAGTAAGTTACCAACTATTGTTCATGATCACAACATGCATATTGCGCTCACGACTTGTGACGGTTTTTGGTCAACTCTTTTCAACTACCAACCACCGGATAAAAAGGATCAACTGCCATCAACTATCAGATGAAAAGACACCTTTTGGAAGCAGACCAATCATGAAAAGGTGCATTTCCATTGTATATGAGGATGAAACCTTGCATCCAATCACATTGAAGTGATGCAACCCTTCGCCAATGGACACGACTCTTCGTTTGGATAGATGCAACCCTTCGCACTCTATAACTAAGGTTCAAACTTAACCATTTTCATGTAGTTGATGATATGCGGTGATAGTTGAAAATGTGTATGCATAGATAGAGAGTGAAAATTGTCTAGATTTCATTACATTCAAAGTGTTAGTGAGAAAAATGTATAAGTGATTCGATTCTTATTTCGATCACTAGATTTCTCCATAAATTTGTTGTATGAGTGTAATTGCAAAGCACTTATCAATAAAAGTTTCTATTCTTCAACATTCATTTATTCGATATTCATAAAGAATAGCATCCTAGCGGAGGTTTTGTACGAGTCGAGACCGAATTCAAAGTAGACACAAGAATTGCAGGAATTGATGACTCCCATTAAAAGAGTGGATATAATTTGATCAACTTTAGCTTTCACTTGCATACCTTAAACTTTACTTTGTTTTCTACTTATACTTTTTATTTCGAAGTTTATGATATGTCTATGTGTCATAACAAGTATTTTGTATTGCATCTCTCATATTAATAAAGTTATATGCTTTTGAGTTAACTTTAAGAGTGATTTTGGGGTTAACAAGATTGTATATAATCAATGGATCTGTGATTATAACGCTGTTTAGTGAGCCAACATTTTTGGAGTGCTAACTTGCTAAATATGGCTATGTGAGAGTGACCCGTACTAAGCATAGTAATATTGTTATCCAGGTTTTTATAAGCGTCATAATTCATTTACCCTAGATTTAGAAAAGTCATTTCATTTGTTGGTTTACAGTGAATTATTTAATATTTGGGTGACTAGAACCGAGTTTGTTAAAGTTATCTAGTGTACGAAATATTCTTGATGATTTTGCATGTTTTTCTCTACTATACTTACTCTTAGGGAATATCTGTATAGTTTACATCTTCTCTAATCTGTTCATCTATCCACCATTTCAAAACCCTACAATTTATTATATTTTCTATTATTCCGTAACTCTAGTTGGTCCTTAGAAACGAATTCCTTCCCTATGGGATTGATATCTTTTAAAACTACATCGCAATTGTATACTTGTAGTTATCATCATTTTTCTATTTGATAAGTGATACTGACAACACCTGTTTGTATTTAGAACTATTATCTTATCAGTAGAAAAGTGGGGAACAAGTTTTTGACACCGTTACGGGGTATAAGTTTTTCGAAACGAGTATAGTCAAAATCTTGCGAACAGCTTGCCGGCTAGAGTCGTAGATTGCATACATACTTTATTGGATCGATCTTAGTCGCCTCTTGAATTCTATATGATTGAGTTATTGCCTGGGCTTCTAAGTGAGCCTGACCATTTTTTGTACGAGTCTTCTTAACATCCGTATATTAACTCTCAAACTCGAGAAGCTTCTTGCTTAGATAATACATTACATGCTTGCGCTTATCATCTTCCTCTTGGACAAGTAATGCTCTTACTGAGCAATGTTCATTATCTAGATTAAGGATGAAGGGTTTGCCAGGAGTCGATGGCTTTAGAGCTAACAGATTGATCATATAAGTCTTGACTCTATCGAAGGTCAACTGACGCTATTCAGTCTAGACAATTGGCTATTGCTTTCTTTAATAACTTGAATATAGGCTCGCAGATGGAGCAAAGCAGTCACAACCTTGAGGGATTTTAGCTTCGAGGCACTTCACTACTTCTATCAGTTTCAGATGTAGTCGGTGTAATTTTTACTTCACTGGTCTGAACTTTCGATCAGTTAAAATTTATGTGCTATGCAATACATTTGGTAATGCCCGACATGTCTTCATAAGACCAGGAAAAAGCGCTCATGTGACATCTAAGAACAATTTTTTAATCTCTTTTTTTCACAAGTGTTTAAATCATTAGATATAGATGATTCATTTATGTCCAAGTTAATTTCATGCAAAGACACATTATGTATGCTAAAAATGTTATATGTAGACTCATATCAATGAATGGCACCATTAGGTGAAACATCAAGCAAGTAAAATAAAGTTTGGATATTTCATAAAAATATAAGGTCTTACATATAAAGAGTTTAACAAAATAAAAAATTACATCAAGATAATGTATTCTTCCTCCATATATGGATGGTCTTCTTTGGTGATCGCGATAGTAAGAGCAAACAGAGAGGCAGAGGCATTATATCTTCTACTGCAACCTCGTCTCAGTGTACTTCCACTATATAGTATCCCCTTTATGCTTGTCTAGGTTAGGGAGCTCTCGAATCTCCTAAAGTCATTTCTGGTAGTAGACATCAGTCTTGGTGGTCTCTCGACGGGCATGGTCTAGTGTCACGAAAGAAGTGTATTGGGCCCACCTCTCAAGGATATGGTAAGTAATCTATGGTCCCAGCAAGGGCCATGAGTAGGGAAAGAATCTCTAGGCACTCGTTGAGTTTTCCCATACTATTGACAAAGTCGTGCTGGAGAATAAGAAGTGATGCCTTGTAATCCAAGTAGCTTGAAACCATACATGAATGTGAGTGGCAAAGTCAGTAACCTTCCACTAGGGGCAAACCTAGTAGATCTGGCTATTTGTGAACCCTCTCATGATTTATACCCAATCCTCCACCGTCAATTTATGGTGGTAAGCAATGTAGATTCCTTTCTTGTCGTAATGGACAACCTTGTACTTCTCATAAGATTGTCTAGGCTCATGGGGTAAGGCTAGTTTCTCCAAAAGCCAAACCTCTAACAAGGTAACATGGTCTCCGATTAGGCTGGGGTCAGTCCTTGCAAACTTTGTGCATAAAAAATTCTTCACCTATCCAATGTTAACAGGTGAAGCTCCTTGAGACATTCTAGTAATGGTAGAAATTAGTCGGAAAGGGGTAACGCTACCTACTCCGCACATGAATTTTGATATTAGCACTAAGGCTACCATTAATGGCCAAGCAATGTGATGTCGCGGAGTAGATAAGCACCAATCTTAAACTACAGCAACTCGGAAGCCTCCAATCTCCGATGGATAGAATAGAAAATGATCAATGGAGTCCAAGTACCACAACCCTCTTAGTGAGTCTACAACTCTAAATCGATAATTCGGAACCGTAATGGGAATCGTCGAGGGTAAGGGTTACCTAGAATAGCTTAATACTCTTCAATCATGGGGCATAACTCTTGAGTTGAGAATCAGAAGATGCAATCTAAGTCCAAAAAAATGAGTGCTGCATGAATAAATGCGGTGTTTGTGGGGCAAAAAGCTAAATATCGGAGCCCCCATAGCCTAAACATCTCTAATTTCTTCAAATCTAGATTTTTTAGGGTGCCTTCTTAGTCGGCCATTGTGGCTTTCCATTCAGATGACCAAAGTAGGAGCAACAATCTTGCTTGAGGGATCGACATGATGAGTGTCCGTGATAGGAGTAGTGAGCATCCATCCATCCATCATCTTATCCACGTCCTTCCAGGATTGATCATAATCAGTTGATACCTTCTCTTCTCTTATCCTATTCCTTCTGTAAAACACATAATCAAGGGTCATGCCTGAATTAATCATCCTCACTTAGTTATTGAATTGGGGTGGTGGGTTAGACTTGGTACTTAGCTTCAAAGACGAGGCCCGAATCTTTTGTTATGCAACCAGCTTCTGAATGTTTCATAGAAGGAGTCCAAAATTGTTAGTGTGGTGGTAATGAGCCACATGGTAAGAGTAAAAATCTTCCATTCGTTCAGTTGCAAAGGAGAAAAGGGTTTGAGATTATCAATCAACTTGAGCTCTCAAAACTTAGAAAACAATATTGTTAAGTTTAAGACATATGGAGAGATACCTTGATGGGTGTCTATGGTAGGTTGCACCACTAAAAGCCCGATTGGTTGCACAACTTGGATCGTAGTTTCCTGGTTAGACTGCTTAGGTTTTGTGAGTGCGGGAGCGGCAACATATACCTCATTTGATTTTCTATGCTAAGTTTTTTATTGACTAGTCCCTGTAGTATGCTCTAATCCATGAATCCTCTCAAACTTATTGGCTTTCACATGGACCTCATTATAACTCGAGAACTTATCCGCTCTCATTTATATATTGTAGAATGGCATTGCGCCATCAAGCAGCTTAATTATCATCTAAAAAGGCTTACTCGGTCTTTGAGAAAGATTTTCACAACCATCCACCTACCATAGTAGGATTTGAAAGTTTCATCGAGCCTTTTTCCACACGTCCTTAAGATTTTGGATCGTAGTCTTCATCTAGCTATTAACGCCATACTGCTCAATGAATCCCTTAGACAAGCATGGCCAGTCACTTAATATCATTGGGAAAATTGTTAAACCACTCATCGACCAGAACCCCCAAGGTGGTTATGAACATTTGTGCAAGAATCTTGTTACTTAACTTTTGAACTCTCATGACTATTTGATATTTCTTAATATGCGAGTGAGGATAACCCACTCCCTTGTAACAAACTAGCTCGAGCATCATAAAGTTGTCTGGGAGCTAGTCCTCATCCCAATGAGTAATATCCAACTAAGGATAGGATTGTAGAGGACTAGCCTAAGTGGCTAGGAATGTCTACCATAAACCCGCCAATTAGGGGGAGAGTTTGTGAGGAACCAATCCTTTAACCCCTTGAGCAAATGGATTAGAGTAAGGATCTTGGATAGCGGCAAACCTGTAAATAAGATTTTGGACATGAGTAGTTCCCCTAGGAGACACTAAGAATTGGGGATGAATTTGGGGTTGCTGAAAACCTTGACATTAACTCCTGAAAGCAGTTGGGTTGGTGTAAGAGTTTTGAAACTAAGACGCCCATTGAATGGGTAATGATAAGGGCTGAGATGAGAACCCTTGGGATGGTTGTGCATTAATGGCAGGGAAGAGTGGCTGAGACCCTGAACCAAAGAAGTTAGGCGAAGAACTCACGAAAGGATTGACATTCACTAGCCTGAGAATAGATCTATAGACCCCTTATAGGAAAGAATTAGGTCTCCAAGTCATCTCCTAGAATAAATTGATTTCCATAATTCAAGAGAGAACCAAGATTTGCTTGTAATGATGGAGCAGGTCCTTGGACAGCAATGGGTCAGGACCCATTAACCGAAGGGAGCTCGAATTCGGAGATTCGGTTTGAGTTTCTCTCCTTGGTTAGAAGTGCCTTCATGGAAACTTGAAGATCTACATGGAATTGTGGACCAATGAGTATCCTAGTCTTCGCAGCATCAGAGTCCATCCCATTATCGGGCAGAAGACCTCCCCTTGATTGGGTTCGGTAGAGTTTGGTGGTTGTTCATTCTCTATCAGATTAACCATGGTGTTTAATTGTGATTGCTTGATCGAGGCTTGACACTGACCCCTCACTTGTAGAAAAAATATACTATGGCGCTTAATCAAATGAGACGCTCTTTAGGATGCACCCATGTTGGATGCCAGACAAGATTGGGTTAGGTCATGCATGTTTTGATGTTTTATGTATTGATGATTCCCAAAGGTTTTTGGAATGCTCATGAAGCAATGGAATGCTATCACAACCTTTGGGTGAGGAGGTCGAGAGAGATTTGTGTGCTCTCTCAAGGGATGAGCTTGAATGCGATGAAGTGAAGTGTGATGTTGGTTTTTTAGTGTGGGTGAGGAAACGATGGTAATGCCTTACCATGGTAACAATCCCATGTTACGACAACTTGAGGTGTGTGGACCTTAATTTTCGAGTAAAACGTGTTATACCCTTTTGTTGTGTAAATTGATGAATGAATTGATGTTCGTGGTTATTTGGGATCACCTATGTGATAAAAATGAATGAATTGAGTATTTGACTCAATTTAAGATGAGAATCTGATGCCGATTGGGCATCGCAAATGAGCGGATATGTTATGGTGGTGTGTTCCTTAAGGTGAAGCGACCTCAAGCATCTTTATGGTTAATGAATACCGAAGAGGTATTTCATGATGCTTTGGGTTCATTCATGATGTCATGATACTTCATGAGCGCTTTAAAACCTTAAACTAATAAAGGATGATAGAATAAAATGATTTTATGATTCCTAAAGGTTTTTCGAACCCTCATGAAGCGATGAAATGATATCCTAACCTTTTGGTATGGAGGTTGAGAAAGATCAATGTGATCTCTCCAAGTATGAACTTGAATGGAATAAATAGAATGATGTTGTTTATCTTAAAACAAGAGGGTAAAGAGTGGTAAGCCTTACCACGGTGACATTCTTATGTCACGACTAAATGAGAACTTTATTTTTGGGTAAGACAATGTGTTATACCCTTATGATAAATAAATTAATGAATGAATCGATTTTGATGTTTATTTAGTATCGCTAATGTGGTGAAATGAATGAATTGAGTACATAACTCAAGTTAGGTAGAGTGTCGGATGCCTATGGGGCATCTTAAATGTTGGTATACGACATGTCGATGAGTTCCCTAAAGCGACGCGACATCGAGAGTCTTTTTGACTAATGTATACTGGTGTGGTATATTGTGGTTTTTAGGATTTATTCATGATGTCATGATACTTCATGAGAGTTATAAAAACTTAAACTAATAAAAGAATGAGTTTGTGCTTAAATTAGTGTTTGCACAAAAGAGTGTGGTTAGTTTGATATACATGGTGTGAGATGTTGTTTTGTTTGCATATGTAATGGTTGAACAAAAGCGATTAAACACATAGCACATAGCATGCACGCAATATAAAATTCTTCCAACCATAAGCCTCCCGCGGAATAAAAGGTTCAGCTTCTAAATTTAAGCTTGGGTCATCTTGACACAATGAGGGTGTTAAGGATTGAACTTGCACGATGCACATAGAGATGTTTTGGTATACCTACGAGAAATTATTACGGTGATGCTATATGAGTTCGGTTGCAAGGTTGATGATGTAGAAGGTTCTTGTTGCACTACGATACACTCCAAGCCTCTCTCCAAATAGGTGCGAACGAGGGAGGTACATACGATATGGCAACAAGTGATCCACACACTAGGTATCCTCGATCCCCATGAGGTCATAAATGATACTTTCATGGCTTCACGATGAAAATAAGGCTCCCTAACCTTAATGGCAAATCCGTCTAATGCATATGCTTTTGTTTGAAATATTTTAAAGGTGGAAAACTCATTTAATAACTTTTCAATACTAATCAAAGTATTTTAAACTTTTAAGTTTTAAAAAAGAAAACTATCCCCAGCAGAGTCGCCACTGTGAGCGTACGATGTTTTGAGACCCGCGTAGTCGCCATGAGGTGGTGACCCCATGAGATGGGGAATGGGGATTTTATGAAAAGCGAAACGAGCAAAGAAAATCTATGAAAGATTCGAGGCCTAAACCTCTCACCACATTGTTATGGAGTCGCCACCTGGATCAGCTCTTCCGAGAAATTTGGTAAAGCCATGATTCGTTAATCGTATACCGCATCATCATAAAGAGATTTGGGTCCAAATGAGTTACCTATTACGTCGATATTTCAATTTATTTATAATCATTTTTTGTGTATATTGGAGTTAAACATACACATGCGAAAAAAAGATAAATAAAGCAGTAAATATAATAAAAGAAAGTGATAAATAAAGTAAATACGAGGTTTCTAATATAAAGGGGGTAGGGTAAATAATATTACAGACCATGGGGTAATATACAAATGGTCCTAAATACAAATGATCTTCAAATACATTTTATTTACAATTGTGATACCTGAAAGGAAAATAAAATCCTAACATACATCTTACCTAAACTACCTGCATCCATAAAGGATAGCACGAGATATATCATAGCATCATGGCACAGTTAGTTAACCAAACAAGACTCGATTAATCATGTAAATATGTTAGATTAGGGTGAATCAATCATGGGGAATTCAGGTTCCCTGCATGCTTTTATTGAAAAATAATTGAGTTTAGACCCGATTTACCAATTATATCGTTTAAAATTTAATCATGGCATAAATATAGTCGATTATCGGGGAAAAATGAATTTCCCTTTATGTGGGCCTTAAATAGTAATAAAGAGCTGGAAAATAAATAGACTATGCTGAAAATACAAAAATGACAGAAAATAAAACACAAAATAACACCATAGAGTTTCCAAAAGCTTAGAATCTTACCCCTCCGACGTGAACCAGCATGCTTTGGAGCCAAAAACGTCGAAGAACGAGATCTACAAGACTTTTTGTACTTGATTTGGTCGAAAAAGGCAGAAAAGAAGTTTTTTTATTGAAGAGAATAGGAAACTTGAGAGTTAGATTTTCAGTTTCTAACTCAAACCCGAAATGAGCAGGGAGTTTCAGAGAAAAAGCATCAGAAAACGAAAGTGTGAGAGTTTCCCGACTTTTTCCCAAAAAGTTTCCAATTTCTCTCTTTAAAATTTTCTCACTCAAAGAATTTTTCCGAAAGAGGTTAGCTCCCCCCTTTTAAAATTCTAATTTTTTTTTATAGTAGTTGGTAAAAATTGTAATTGTAACACCCCCGGATCAGGAGTGTCACGGTAACAGTAACTATCAGTAACTTATCAATTTACCATATTTCACATAGTAAATACTTTAACAAATTGAATTTCAATATTCATATACAAAAACACCAAAAGCCTAATATATGTAAATACCTACAGTAGTTATAACTCAAGATATTATCGAAATAAAATTCTCATTCCTCACACTAACTAGTACATGCCATTATTTTACAAACCAAAATGTTACATGAAATTTTTAATTCACCTTGAGTCTTTTCCTTTTTGAATTCTTCAAGCTAATCCACTTATATCCCTTCGGTCCACACTATCTATAGAGCTTCTGAATCTGCGTGCAGAAAAAAACTACATGCTAAGCAATTTCCTTAGTGGTGTACACTAATTTCAACTAAAAAATGCTATCCAATAAAATACATATATTTCTTTATAAAATAAAGTATATAAAAATAAGTTATAATTATAAAGCTAAACCAATTTTCATATGACAAATTGTAGATGGAAAAATACAAAACCAATTTTATAAATCTCAATTAACTATAATAATAATTATATCAAATTATTCAAACTTAGATTCATGTTTGGCCAAAGTAAACTAGGAAGTGAATAACGGTAGTGGGTACGGGGGCGGACAAGCCCAAAGCAGGAGCTTCAATATCAATTTTTCACAATATCAATATATTAACAATTATCAGACAAGCCCGAAGCCGAAGCTTCCATATCAATAACAATATAATCAATATCACAATATCGGTCAAGCCCAGAGACAAAGCTCCATTTGTTTGTACAGCAATGTACCGCCCTTTATTCGCCCCAATCTACCCGAACCTATTTTCAACTCGTTTACTAAGGGTAACAATTACACAAAAATACTTATAAATTCAGTATGATATTATTAATATAATTCAATTCAAATTCATCTATTAAGGATCTCAAATCCTTAAATTTTCAACCACTAAATATCAATAAAACACAATAACATTAGCATTCATGTTTTCAAAAATTTCCAGATTTTGTGACATGACTTCCCCTACATTTTTCTCCATTAAAACATCTTCAAATCGAAAAGAATAAATCTTAAAATACCTAGCCATATGTCTTAATTTTTCAATTCCATAAGAATCACATAAATCCAATCAATATAGATCAATTTATATTCAAAACATTGAATAGTGTGTAAACTGGAAAAACTCCTAAAAACATATTTCATGATGCAAATTCAAATGGAAAATTCATGCAGAAGAAAGCCAAAACTCACAAAATATTCTTCTGAACATATAAAATTCAATTTCTTCTAATATCAATAGAGTCAAGAATTGCTAAAATCAAAGTAGTATAACATGAGAAAATGTTAAAACAAAAATAGAGGTACAATCTGGAAATTTTTTAGCAAAACCGAAAATTCAAAATTAGTGTACACAAACCTCTTTTAAGCTCTTCAATGGGTTTCTTCCACCTCTTTCCCTCTTCCACTATTAGTATGTTCCTCTATAAAAACCATAATTTTCACAATCAAAATACTACTTGAATAAGCCTTATAATACCTTAAATATGCTTAATCAATCATGATCTATACTAATGAAACCTTAATTTCACTTACCCCCAATTTGGTTTACTATTCATCAAGAACTTAGAATCTGAAATTCTCTTATCCTAGCCTTGATTTACTGAAATTGATGATGATAGATGGCTTAGAGATTAATTTCTAACAAGAATTCAAAGTCGAAACAAAAAAATCGGAAGTTTTTAGATTGTGGAGTTTTGTATGGAGGAAGAAAAAGAAGATGAAGATGAATAAGATGCAGGAGAGGTAAGTTTAAATAAAAAATATCTTAATGGTTAAAATGCGTTTATGTCACTGGTCAACTTATTTATTAACTATAACATCCTTTCTT
>CATIWQ010049241.1:0-12747 GCA_949673415.1 Euphorbia schlechtendalii | reverse complement strand
TTCTTTATCATAAGAAGATGTATGTTAGAACACCCCCACGAAGGGAATAAAACATATTCCCGGATAATAGACCACACTTTTTACCATGCGAGCAATTTCATTAATTAAAATGAGCAACCAATGTGCTAATAAAATGAATAGTTTTATTTAAACAACAAACAATATTGTGATTGATTTTTCTTAAGGCCACGCGGGCCTCACTAAATCCAAAATGGAACATACGTGTTATCCATTTTGCTAACCTTTGTGGATGCAGGTAGATTAGGATTAGATGTATGTTTAGGATTTTAATTTTCCATCGGGTATCGCAATTTCTTTTTTTCGGGAAATGTAATTAATAGGTTAGCTGGTGGTTGCATCCCCTGAATTTTGAAGCCTTGTAATTTTATTTTCCGCATTTACTTTCCGCATTTACTTACGGTTTTGTGGATGGTTTATTTTTTCACTTTATGAATGATTTATTACTTCGCAATACGTGAATCATGCATATAAACTCATAAACGACCTAAGTGCGAATATGCATAATTAAAAGAAAACGGTTTTCTGTAGATGTAATTTAATGTGATCCAATAAGAAATAAACAACTTATCCCGGACCCGAATCTCTATGTCTTGGTGGGCCGTCCCCTGGACGTTAAGCCTCACAGGACTCTAATTCCTGGAAAGAGCTAATCCAGGTGGCGACTCCACACTGAGAGGTGGCGACTCCACACTGAGAGATGGCGGATTCGGGTTCGAACCGATCTTAAATGTTTTCGCCTTTTTTTTCCCTTTAAAACCTTTTTCACGGGTCCCAGACCAGGTGCTTTTTTCTTCTTTTTCAAAACACCCCGGTGGACCGCGCCTATGATCCCGCGCACTCTCGGCCCACCGCTCCATGTCGCCCGCTCACACCGGTGAAGCAAAAGCTATGAAGACTACGACCTGAGTGGGCAGAGAAAGTCAAAGTAGAGGTAGCCAAGCAGATCGAGGCTAAATTCGTGGAAGTGGTTGAATATCCTACTTGGCTGGCTAACATTATCTCGGCTGCAAAGAAGGATGAGAAGGTTCTAGTATGCTTGGATTTCCGAGACCTAAATAGGGCTTCGCCAAAGGATGACTTTTCGTTACCTCACATCGATGTCTTGGTAAACAGTGGTGCTAAGGTCGCTATGTACTCCTTCATGGATAGTTTCTCCGGGTATAATCAGATCCTTATGACCAAAGAAGACAAGATCAAGATCCGTGATAATTTCTTTCATCACGGAGTTGGGGATTTTCTATTTCAAAGTGATGTTGTTCAGATTAAAGAATGTCGTGACAACCTACCAGAGAGCCGCTACCACCCTATTGCATGATATGATACATAAGGAGGTCGAAGTCTATGTGGATGACATGCTAGTAAAGTCAAACATTCGAGAGGAACATCCTGCAGTCCTAAATAGAAGTACAATCTCCGCCTAAACCCTAAAAAGTTTATGTTTGGAGTGACATCTGGAAATCTTCTTGGCCACATCATCAACCAATGGGGAACAGAGATGGATCTGGATAAGAGCAACTCCTTTAGGAGCATGTCGATTCCTAGAATGGAGAAGGAAGTAAGATCTTTTCTAGAATCCCTCCAATACGTCAGCAGATTCATTGCTTGACTCACTACTGTCTGCGAGCCTATCAATAAGTTATTAAAGAAGTAACAACTGATCGTGTGGGATGAATAATGTCAGGTTGCATTTAACAAGATTAAGCAATATTTAGTTAGTCCAACGGTATTGAAACCTCTGATCCCGAGGAAGCACCTAATCCTTTACCTTGCTATCGAAGAGTCCTTCGAGGAGCACGAAGATCGATAGAAGCACACTATGTACTATCTGAGTAAGCAGTTGCTAGAACATGACTCCAAGTACACATTGGTAAAGAAAACTTGCGCAGCAATTGTATGGCTCACCAAGAAGTTGCGCCATTATTTCCAGTCTTATAAAGTGGAGGTGGTAGTGAAGTTTGACCCAATAAAGTACCTTTGTTAGTTGCCTAGCCTTGCTAGTAAAATCTCCAGGTGGTTGTTATTATTATCTGAGTTCAACATCACATATATAACTAGGAAAGTCATCAAAGGATAGGTCTTGGTTAAATTTCTTGCAAACCAAGCTTTGGATCCTGATTATGTCGAAAACCTTGAATTCCTAGATGAATAGTTGACCTTGGTGGAGGAATTACAATAAGGGTGGACGATGTACTTGGATGGCGTGATGAACTGGAATGGGGCAAGCCTAGGAGTGGTGTTGATAACCCTACACAACGAGGTCATACCATTATCCAAATGGCTCGAATTCCATAATGGTGTTGAATACGAAAATGGTGTTGAATACGAGGAATGGTTATTTGGGCTCGAAGCACTGTGAAAGGTCAAGGCAAGGAGAGTCTCTGTCATAGGGGACTTAGCATTGGTCATCAACCATGTCACCAGAGATTGGGATATATGAGAGGCTCTATAGGGCATCGTTGCTAGATTCGACAAGTGCATCTTCCACCACGTACCGCGAGAGGAGAACCAAATGGCCGATTCCCTCACCACCTTGGCATCCATGTGGGAGGGGTCCCAAGCCTAACCTATCAAGCCAGCAATGCTACAATCAACAAAGAAGCCTTATTAATGTAGGATAGTCGTAATAGAAGATGACCTAGTAACAGAGTGCTGGTACTCGGACATTAGTAACTAGTTAAAGAATGGCTAATATCTGGAGGAAGCATCAGACTCCGAACGCACCTCTCTTCATCAATTAGCTATCTAATTCTATCTGATTGATGATGAACTATTCAAATGAACTAGCGAAGGCTTGCTGCTGTATTGCCTTACAAAGAAGGAAGCCCTCCTAGTGACCAGACAAATACAAGCAAGAGACTGCGGCCCTCACATGAATGGTGTTGCACTGGCCAAGAAGATCCAATGATAGGGTTATTTTTGGATAACCATGGTGGCAGATTATATTGACAAAGTAAAGAAATGCCATGCCTTCCAGATTTACGGGAACATCAGCCATTTACCCCCTGCGGAACTTCAAAACTTATCTACTCCTTAGCCATTCTCGGCATGGTGAATAGATATAATTGGAGAGATCATGCCTTCATCTACCAACGGATATACATTTATCATGGTGGTAGTGGATTACTTCTCAAAGTGGGTGGAGGCCGAATCTTATACCAACATCACCGCCAAGAAGATGGCCAAGTTCATAGAAAACTCATATTCTTGCAGTACGGGATGCCTCACCACATTGTGTTTGACAATAGAGTCCAGTTTCAAGGGGTAATGGCAGAACTAATAAAGAAGTATGGCGTAGAACATCATCCTTCCTCCCCTTATAGTCCTCAAGCCAACGGAGTAGTGGAAGCAGCCAACAAGTCAATCAAGAAGATCCTGAGCAAGATGGTGGTCATCTATAAAGATTGGGTAGATAAACTCCCCTTGATAGTTTGGGGATAGCAAACAAGCATCAGGACCCTGATGAATCAAACACCCTTTTCCTTAGTCAAGGCATGGAGGCGGCTCTACTAGTGGAGCTAGAGATAGTGTCTCTCAAAGTAGCCTTGGAAGCAAAGTTAGAAGAGTCAGATTAGGTGTTCGCCACTTTTCTATTGATAAGTTTAATAGTTTGTTCACAAGATTCAGCTATATATCAATGGTGCCAAAAACTTGTTCACGAACAAGTATAGGTGTTGTCAGTACCTCTTATCAAATAGAAAAATGATGAGAACTGCAAGTATACAGTTGCGATATAGTTTTAAAAGATATCGATCCCACAGGGAAGGACTAGCTCTAAAGATCAAATAGGGAAGTAGAATAAAAATAAAATAATGTAAAGTTTAGGAAAGGAGGATTGGAATGATGGATGAATAGACAAATGTATGAAAGATTGGAAAAGATAAAAAGTATATAGATTTTCTGTACGAATAAGTATAGGAAAGAAAATATGCAAAATCATCGAAGTTATTATGTTCACTAGATTAATTTAACAGACTCGGTTTTAGACACTCAAATAGTCAATTATTCACTATAGAGGAACACATGAAATGACTTTTCTAAATCTAGTGCCAACGAATTAAGACAATTATATAAAGTTGGACACGTCAATACTATGCTTAGTACAGGTCGCTCTCACATAGCCATATTTAGCAAGTTACCATTCCAAAAATGTTGGCTCACTAAACACGTTATAATCACAGATCTAGTGATTATACACAATCTCGTTAACCCCGAAACTACTCTTAAAGCTAACTCAAAAGCATATAACTTGATTAATATAAAAGACTCAACATGAAATACGCATTATGAAACATGGACATATCATAAACTTCGAAATAGAAAGTATAAGTAGAAAATAAATTAAAGTTTTAAGGTTTGCAAGTGAAAGCTAAAGTTGATCAAACCGTATCCACTCTTTAATGGGAGTTGTCAATTCCCTCAATGCCTGTGTCTACTTTGAATCCTGTCTCGACTTGTACTGAACCTTCGCTAGGATGTTATTCTTTGTGAATATTGAACAAACGAATGTTGAAGAACGAAAACTTTTATTGATAAGTGCTTTGCAATTACACTCATACAACAAAACTCAAATATGTAGAGAAATCTAGTGATCGAATAAGGATTCGAATCACTTATACATTTTCTCACTAACACTTATGAACGTAGCGAAATCTAGACATTTTTTTACTCTCTATCTACGCATACACAAGCACTATGACACACACAACTCACAATCCATGCCACGAAATTGGTGAGTTTGGAGCCTTATTTATAGAGTATGAAGGGTTGCATCTATCCATACGAAGAGTTGTGTCCATTGGTTAAAGATTGCATCTCTTCATTGTGATTGGTTGAGAAGCTTTGATTTAATCCACAATGGATAAGCACCTTTTCATGATTGGTTGACTTCTGATAAGTGTCTTTTCATTGGTAGTTGATGGCGATTGATAGCGGTTGATCATGCTTATCTGGCGGTTGGTAGTTAAGAAGATAAAACCAGAAAACCATCCAAGTCGTGACCATGATATATAAGTCGCAACCTTGAATCTTTAATTGGTAGACTTCTGTTTTGAAGAATACAAGTTGCAACCACGAATGATTGTCACGTCCATGAATTGAATTTTCTTTAGAATTCTCCTTGTAACTTTGCCGATCTTTGACAGCTTCGATCCTAAGCCAAATCTCTAAGTTCCACACATCTTTTTGCACCTTTTTCACTCTTTTTTCATAGAATTCCACTTTAGATTATTTTACTCCCAAGATTTGCCTAGTATCTGCATTTGCATAAAAAACAATTATATACCACATGAAATCTTTTATATGAAGTATAAAAATGACTTAATTCATAGTGTTTACTATGTAAAATTACAACGAATAAGTGTAATTATACACTTATCACTGGGCAAGGTCCAGGTTCAATCAACTCAACATGATAGACGAGTATCGCTTGAAAGATTTGGCTCATCTACAAATGGACCAGCAAAGGATGGCTAGAGCATACAACAACCGGGCCAAACATCAGAAGCAACCCTTAAAGGTAGGATACTTAGTCTTAAAACATCTAAGGCCTTTGAAAGTGGATATCGGAGGAAAGTTCCTACCGAATGGAGAGGGGCCATTCGTAGTAAAAAGAGTCCTAGGTAAAGGAGCAGTCAAGATCATGGACATGGATAGCACTGAGTTCGTCAACCCAATTAACTAAGACAGACTCAAGCATTTTCATGTATAGAATGTAGACATCTTATCAATCAACAAAATTGAGGGCCATTTTATTCAACATAGCCTGTCAACTTGTATTGGCCAACCAATGATAGGAGTCAAATATTTTATACCTCGTTCATGCTAAATGTTATGAATATGTCAATTTAAATATATGTGCATTCTAATGGTAAGCATCATGATGCCAGTCTTCACACACTCGTTGGGTATAGTCAAGGGGTGCCTCCCCACTCTCATATCCAGACCAATTAAGCATCAGGCAAAAATGCCTTGCAGGATCACACAAAAACTTGATCTCTAATAAACACCCGTGATAAAAATCGTCTGTCTCATCCGTCTCAACAAAACCATAATCTAAGCCAATGAACTGAGTCCTCTACGCCCAAAACTAATTAGATTGAAAATAGTTGAGAAAGAAAGCCTAAAAATGTAAAGGGGAACAAATGCGCCCTAACCGAATCAAATAAATGCGAAAAAATCTACAAACCTCATTGTATCAGAGGTGGACTAAAAGAAAAATATATCAAAAAGCAACGTTAAACGATCACACTGGTCAACTACCTATATAGCCTAGCTCAGTCACTACCGATAGAATAGTTTAACTCCTCCTCTTCCATGCCAAGAGAATCCTGGATCTTGCTCGCACGATATCATCCTCAAAAGAAATGTGATGGAGAATAGATCCTCCAATCACCTCTCCCCAGGTGTCAGTTACCTTCATCCTCCTTAGATGCTTGTCGAAGGCCCACTCTTCAAACTCCACACTCCTGACCCCGGTCACGGTCTATCCCATGCTCTTACCCTTGCTCCTGGAGAGATCCCTCTCCATTCTCTAAATTCACTCCCCCGGGTCATTCACCAGGCCCTCTAACAACGCCAACCGGTCCCCCAACTCTGAGCCCTAGCCTCTACGGAAGACCGAGCCTAGCACTTCAGCATGAGCAACACCTAGCATAAAAAATCACATGCCATATCATGAACAGGCATGCATAATCTATCATCATATCACAATCACATCATGCATGAAGTACTATCCGTCACATAGGTAGCTAGCGAAAACTAAAAGAGTGAAAGTAGAAAGTCTTACCCCAACAGTGTTATTATGTACGATGATCATATCCCTTGCAGACATATAATAATGCGCCATTTGCTCTGCATTGGCTTGGTGAACTTGGTAAAATAAAATGTCAGGATAAAAGCAAGCAAGAGATGCAAAGAGACTTGGAAAGAAGGAAGCTCGCATGTGTGCTGTCTTGAGGGGATGAAGTTTAGGATACGATAGCTGGTTGGGAACTCCACAAGGGCAATGTCCTCGACCAGGGATAGGAGAGAAAAGGTGGTGTCCTTGGGCGTAACTACCTGACCCTCTATAATACTTGGGGGTGGCATAAAAGGGCCCCCTGATCGCCCGATTTCAACATGGACACGCTTGGTACTACCAGTCTGTAACTATACACAAAAAGGCTATTAATCAACTCACAAGAAAGACTCATAGTGAACTTTCCACAGTCTACACATTATCCGACTTGTTACATTCGATGGACTTTCTACAGTTCGCACTTTTTCTAACTTATCATAGTTAATGGACCTACTACAGTCCACATTTTTTCGACTTATTGTAGTCAATCGATTTCCTACAGTCCGTACTTTTACAACTTATCACAGTCAATGGACTTCCGACAGTACGCACTTTTTTCGACTTATCATAATCAATAGACTTTCTACGATCCACATTTTTTCCAACTTATCACAGTCAATGGACCTACTATAGTCCCCATTTTTTTGACTTATTACAGTCAATGGACTTCCTACAGTCCATACTTTTACGACTTATCATAGTCAATGGACTTTCTACAATCCACACTTTTTCGACTTATCACAATCAATTAGCTTTCTACAATTCGCATTCTTCCAACTTATCACTATCAATGGACTTTCTACAGTCTGCACTTTTTCCAACATTTCACAATCAATGGGCTTTCTACAGTCTGCATTCTTCCAACTTCTTATAGTCAATGGACTTTCTACAGTCCGCACTTTTTCTGACTTATCACAATCAATGGACTTTCTATAGTCTGCACTTTTTCCAACTTATCACAATCAATGGGCTTTCTAAAGTTTGCATTATTCCTGACTTATTATAGTCAATGCACTCTCTATAGCCCACATTTCTTCTAACTTATTACAGTTAATGGACTTTCTATAGTCTGCATTTTCCCTGACTTATTAGATTCAATGGAATTTTTACAGTCTGTACCTTTCTCTGACTTATTACAATCAATGGACTTTCTACAATCCGCACCTTCTTCCCACTTATCATAGTCAATGGACTTTCTACAGTCCTAAACTTCTCTAACATTTTACAGTCAATGGTCTTTCTACAGTTCGTACCTCATTTAAAATTCTCCCCACAAACCATGATAAGTTGAAGGTCGATATTCAAGGGAGAACTATTATCGAATAGTCAACTCATAAAGAGCATGGGGAAACTAGTCATGCTAGCATAACGCTACGATGTAGAGCCCTGGATCAACATAAAGATCTCACATCGGAAGTGCCAACCTCAATAGGTCAACTATCACCTCTAAACACCGCTACTCTTTTAATCATGAGATCATACTAATCACATAATTAGTAGTGATCCCATGAGAGGCAACCTATGAGCATGGGATTTTGATCCCCACTCGCGAGTTCAATGATGAAGTTGTAATATATTTTCCTTTGCGAGTTTTCCACTTTGACGAAATATCGGAGGACCTTCAGGGAGAAGCATTCGCCGTTTCTTTCAAATCCTAGCCAGTCTTTCTATTTAAAACTAGGGTAAAATTAAATCAAATGCCCATAGTGATGCAACAACATTGGTATTGGCATTGGTAACTCAGTGTCGGCATTGCAATAGTGACACCGATATTACCACCCCACTTGAAAATAAACATGAATTAAACTAGAATCTACCTGGAAAAGGCAATTTTGACACTGATATAGACAACATCGATACCAATATTGCCATGTTGGTACCGATGTTGACAATATCAGTGTTAGCATCGCAACATCGGTATCGACGTCGCTGAGTCAACAGAGGCAGAATTGTAGAATTTCAGGAATAATGAATGCAATAGTCCTCTAGGGCCCTTGTACCCTTAGTTGACCTCTCTAGCATGCTGCACACTATAGAGTGGCTGGAGAGGGTTATACTCCCTTAGATTGGTGGGGTAAAAAGGTTAAAAAGTTGGTAAATAATGATGGATTTTTCAAATTTTGGATTGAAGGGAGCTCTCCTACATAAGGAGGCTCATATGCAGATAAAAGGGGGGACAAGGAGAGAGAGCTAAAGTCTGAATTCTAAAGAAAAGAGATTAACAAAAGATCTTTATTTATTTTCAAGAGATAATTTGCATTTGCATGTGTTTTAAGTTAATCTTGGGGTGTGATCACCAAGTTTAAGCTACACTTTCTTTGAGAGAGTTAAGGAAAGTTAATAGAAAGGGTATGAACTTGGGATTTTTGGGATTTCTCTAGGAAATCTTGAGGTTTAGTTTCTTTGAAAATCAAAAAGTTAAAGAAAACAATATCTTTGTTTTATGCTACTTTGTGTTGTCTTTGCTAAGTTTTAACTCAATAAAGCTTAGTGGAGGAGTCATTTACTTAACTCTTAGATACATAAGAGTCCGTAAACTTTTAGTTTGTGGACCAAAACTTATCCCGTACCTTGGTTTTCATGTTGCATTTTGGAAAATTCAGGCAATGCTGACATCGGAGATACAAAGTCAATTCCGGTGTTACTATGCTGACACCGACATTGCAACATCAACATCGGTGTTACCTTTATTTTCAAGAATTTTATTTTACATGTTATGCACTAATAATGGGTAATTAACTAAAAATGACTCATTTCTAATAGTTTCAACTAGGAAACCCCCACCAAGGGAACACCTTATTCATGGATATCCTACCCAACCAAATTCACACGCTACATTTTCATTGATAAAACGAGTAACATACTTATATAAAAATGGATCATTTTTATAATGAAAATCACGAGCCTTTGTCGGTAATTTTTATTTAACTCGACCACATGAGTCATCCAAATATTCAAACCAAACATACTTGGTGCATTGGTACATACTTTTATTGTGAAAATATATTGTGCTAACCTTTGTGGATGCAAGTAGATTAGGTTAGATGTATATTAAGGTATATTTTCCTTCGGGTATGGTACTAAAATAAAAAATATGTATTTGTTAGATCGGTTGTATAATAGGACATAGATGTATTCATTTACCTAGATCTCATGTATTTTAGGAAATTTGTATTCCCATCCTCAAAATATGTAAATATTCCCCCTAGACTAGGTGCATTTACTTTCTATGTGTTTACTTTCCGCACTTATTTATTGCCTTCCGTATGTATGCTAAAATATGACTCGAAAATGATATAGAAGGGGATATCACAATATTGGAATATGGTAGCCACTTGCCTAATATGACTTAAATAATGACGAAATAAGTAACTCATATGGACTCGAATATCTATACTACGGTATCATTTATGCTTAACAGATCTAGGTTGTACTAAATTTCTTAGAAGAGCTGATATAGGTGGTGACTCTGTATAACATAGGCTAGAGGTTTAAGCCTCGAGTCTTTGGAATCCTTTCCACAACCGTAACAACATATTTCCAAAAACCCCATGCCCCATCTCACGGGGCCGGTGCCTCGCGGTGACCGCGTGGGTAGAACATCGTCCGCTCACACGTGTGTAGGGAACACCAATTTTGAGGGATTTCTTGTAGTGCTTTCTCGCTGATGTCGATGCACAATGAGCGACTTAGGGCTTTTCTTCACATTGTTTAATGGCCCGATTAGCAAAAGCTTGAGAGCTTTGGCCTGCGAGGTCTTCAATACCTTGCTTTAAGGCCTGTGAATACGGCCTTCATTTATGATGTTCTGAAGTTCTGGGATCCTGCTAACCATGTCTTCCATTTTGCAAACTTCAACATTTACCCCTTGGTTGAGGAATATCATGGTTCCCTTTCCAGAGAACCCGACCCCGTTATTTCCAGTAAGGCTATCTTTTGCATTCCCTTCCTTTCAGTTCGGGGGTGAGGATAAGCTACGAGGCTTCTAGAACTTGGAGACTAGCAACTACTTTCTATCAGCTCCTCTTGACATCAGAGGTTTTCGAGTCGATGTTGCTCTTAGCTTGTGCGAGACTACACCCAGTACCCATCTTGCTTGGCTCTCAATGGCGGCTTTGCTTCTTCTAGGGAGTTTATTTGTGGGGTTGGAGCAATTTCCCCATTCCGCATGCTATCATTTATTGACCCACTCTATACATGTCTTTCTCCCATGGCATTGGCTCTAATAGAGAGCTTAGTTCACCTGGATCCTACTTCAATGAACCCAGACTTAGTGGGTGACTACTTTTCCTTGCTTGAGGTAATTTTCTTTTTCACCCCTTTTTCTTTGTGATTTTTGCTACTTATTTAAATGAAATTTGCGTAGGTGCGGTTGTTGGAGAAGCTTCACTTGACCACCGATCCTCACTTGGGGAAGGCTTGGTATCTTCCTTCGCATTATGGTTCTAGGGGTTTCGTTAGGATGGACCATCACTTGCTAAATGAAGAGGCTTGGATTGAGATTCTAGGACCTTATCGAGCTTCTGAGGTCTGCTAGCTTAGCTCATGGTTGGAGATTTTGTTTATGGCTACAAACGTTCATGATTCTGGCGTACTATTGATGGACCTATTTTCCTCTTATTCCCCTTCATGTATGTGTAGGCAGTACGAGAGCCAGCACCGAGTTCTAAGACTTATATGTTCGACCCATTACAAGACTTTGGTCTTGACACATCAGACGCTATACGAAGGCTTTGGGTAAGTGCCACCATTGTCACACTAGACTATAGTGCTCTAGAGACTACAGATACCGATGAGTCCTACCGCGGGTGGTTAGGCAAGATCAAGAGTTACCGAAAGCTGACCAACATCTTGGGGTGTCACGTGAGTGGGAGAGAGACAAGGATGGCTTGGACCCTTTCCCTTATAATTCAAGAAAGTGCTCCCGATGGAATGATTGGAATCCATAGATCTATATTGTTATTTGGTCATTAATTTACTTTCTAATCTTACATGTTTTGTCTTTTGAATTCTTTCGACATTATGAGATTTTATCAAAACTTATTTTGTTTACTTGTGATATTCTATTTGTACACATTCATATAACATTGATAAGTGTAAATTTACACTTATAATCATGAAGTTTTCAATCATTAAACACTATGGTTTAGAGTCATTTTGTACTTCGTATAAAAGATTTCATGTGGTATGTAGTTGTTTTTTATGCAAATGCAAGAACTAGGTAAATCTTGAAAGTAAAATGATTAAAGTTGGAAACCAATGCAAAAAGAATGAAAAAGGTGCAAAAAGATGCGTGGAACTTAAGGAATTGGTAAAGGATCAAAGATGTCAAAGATAGGTAGAAATCGCAAAGAGAAATCATGTGAAAAAGACATGTCACGATCATGACACATATATCACGGTCGTGACTTGTTAACCTTCACAATAGAAAATTACCAACCATATATTCACGGTCGTGACATTCATTCGCGGTCGCGAACTTGATGGTTTTTGGTCAACTCTTCTCTCTTTCAATGGCCAGATAAGAACGATCAATCACCATCAACCACAAATCAAAAAGACACCTTTTAGAAGTTAACCAATGATGCAAAGGTGCCTTTCCATTATTGATGAGGATGAATCTTTGCATCCAATCAAAATGAAGTGATGCAACTCTTCACCGATTGATATGACTCTTCGTTTAGATAGACGCAACCCTTCTTACTCTATAAATAGGGCTCCAAACTCTCTAATTCATGGCATTGTGTGTTTGGCAATGGTATAGGGCATATGTGTGTGGTATACGTGTATGCATAGATAGAGAGAAAATAATGTAGATTTCACTTCGTTCTAAGTTAGCGAGAAAACGTATAAGTGATTCGAACCTTATTTCAACTCACTAGATTTCTCTA
>CATIWQ010049238.1:0-17388 GCA_949673415.1 Euphorbia schlechtendalii | reverse complement strand
GAGATCATTGAAGTGAAAAATGTTACAAATAATACAACGTTGATGGAATAAAAATATTAAAATATAATACATATGTTACAATGCATGTTGAGAACTATTTTTTATTATCAATTATTTAGGATTATTGTATAACTCTTCGGTGGGAAAATTATTTTTGGTAATTTGATCAATCATACAATACAAGAAGGTAAAATTATCTTTATCCGTGAATGCATATCTTTTTACAGAAGGGTATAATTATCTAATTCAAGTTCAAGAATTTATTTAAAAAAAACCGAAAAAATTTATGTTTACTACTTTCAACATTTATTTATTAGTTTTATCAAACACGGTTTTACATATCTTTAAGAAAACGTGCATAAACTTGATAGTTTGAGCAATTAAAAAAAAATTCAATTTTGAAAAGTACCCACGAGGCTACGATAACCTATGAAATTGACAAGAAAATGAAAGCAACTCAATAAAAGTTATATTTGAATGTAGATACTAACATGGCACAATTTCATTGGTTGGGAGTAGTCTACTCACTGTGCTACGTTAGAAATATGCTATTTGATCACAATTTAAGGATAGATTTAACGTAACTTCTCTACCAAAATGCTTATCCAACAATTCAATGTACTTGCTTTTAAGTTCTAACATTTGAAACATACGTATTACAAAGAATCTGAAAATTTGAAGTCCCGAATATAAAAATATAGTAGTCTTCAATTTTAAAAATTATAATAAAAATTTACAATAAAGATCAATTTGAGAAAGAATCGCAACAATTAAGAAAATCATTTTTGCACAAAAAAAATCAATCTCGAAATCTTATTAGAGAAGAGAGTGTCACGTGGCAGTGGCATAGCCTCGATAATGAGGTTTGGATACAGAGATATACGATTGTAATCATTTGTGAAAACTTTGCTTATTCCATTTACACTCTTCGTTATTTTAATAATTCATTTAGTCAAAGTATGAAAGTTCAGAATAGTAATCTATTTCATAATTTCAATATTTTTTTTCATGTATATCCTTATAAACTATTGTTATTTTCATAATATTAAATGTAATGAAAAATTAAGACATTTAACGTAGATTGGTATTTCCACACTTTTATTATCATTTTTATTAAAAAATGTGAAATGTGTAAGAAGATTACATAAAATGGATGGAGTATTTCGAAATTTTATTGTGTAAATTTGATTTAAATAACAAATTATTTTACTTTTTTAATGTTAGTTGTGATATGTTATCTTCTAGCAAAAACAAAATATGAATATTGATTACGGTTGGAGAAAGAAAATCAATTGAGATCCTTCTTTCATCGACTAATCTAATATTGCAAACTCAATCAAGGAGATAAGAGATGAAGTATTTGCGGTAGATATGAAATCAAAGAGATGAATTTTGTGGTTTAATTCATAAGAAAATTGGAAGTAAAAGAAAAGGAAGAGCAAGCGTCAGCTTTGGAATGAGTATATAATTATAAGAGTTTGGTGCTTTGGAATAATTAATCGACAAATTTAGAGTTTTTAATTACTGCTTTATTAGATCTGGAAGAACCGGCAACCGACCGGTTCATTAATTCATCTTGAATTCTTATATTTCAACAGAATTCATTAAAAACCGTCCAAACAAGGCACCGGTTCCGGTTGAACCGGCCGGTCCGGTCTGATTTTCAAAACCTTGCTAATTATAGTCTAATTTTTTAAATGCACATCCACGCCTCAATTTTTTTATTAACTCCTAGCTTCACAAATTATGTAATCAAACAAAAAATTATATACCTCTTAAATGGAAAGGGACTATCACAACATATTATTTTAGCATCGGATGAACTTTGTCGAAAAAGTTTACTTTATCGCATATTACACGAAAGATCTCTTAGGCTGAATATCTTTAATATAACACTCCCGTTCAATTATGCAAATTTACATATATAGTATTTTAAACAATTAAGAGATATCAAATGCTTTAATTTAATTATTGAGATTGAATATCTAGACATTTTCATAGGGCGGGCCGAGTTTGGGCCGTGCTTGATGGTCTTTTTAGCTTAAGCTCATACTTTAGAACTTCAGGTTCGAGCTGGGCTTGAGTCGAGCTTACAAGGACATTTCCAAGCCCGGCCCAAGTCCACATATATTTTTTTTGTTATAATTTTTTTTATTAAAAAAGTCAAAATATATTTAAATTTTTAATATATTTGCGTTGTTTACTTAAAATTTTTAATATTTAGTAACATTAATTGTAATCAAGTATACAAATTTAATAAGATAAAATATAACATCATAAAATAATTATAAGTTTAATGTATAAATGTATAATAAATAAATAAAATCATCTGTCGGGCCGGGCTCGGCCGGAGCTTGGGTGAAAACTAAGCCCGGCCCATAAATTTTTGAGCTTTGACATCGGGCTTGGGCCGGGTTTTTTTTAAAAATGAGTGTCCAAGCCCGGCCCGTTGAAGAACAACATATTCAAGTTAAATTGAGGGTATGGTGGGATGAGTTTTTTATATTTAAATGCAGGTGGTTTTATGCAGATAAATAAAACAATTAAGATAAAAATTGAAAGTAATTACTGTTTCCTAACATTGTTTTTGAAAGAATGTTTTAAAATCAATAGCCACTTGTCAGGTGGTTGGAGTCTCCGTAGCGTAGATGAAAATTAATCGGATTTATTTATATACTTTATTAAACACATTAACTTATTAATATGTCAATTAATGTCAATACAATATTGTATTAGATGTTTTTTTATGGAAATTTAAAACAATTTTAGTTAATTATTATTTAATTAAAAAAATATAAATACTTGATGTTAAATATCACAGGCCCCTAACTTTTTGTAGTTTATATTAAATTTTAACAAGATATCATCTAAGTTGGAAAAAGACGTTTAGGCACCATCTAAAGTTAGACGGGAAATCGGATTAGGTTACGTCTAGGTATAGTAATTCAATAAAATGCCTAATAATATTTACATTTATGAAATTGGCAATATCCGGAAAAAATTAAGCCTATACAACTAAGATATATGGAGATATTTAAGACACAATAATTGCTTGAAGAGTTGTAAAACTTCGGGGAATGGTCAAGAATTTGCATGTAAATAAAAGTTAAAATCATTGAATGTTGTACAAACTTTACATTGACTAACATAATGGTACATGGAGTAGAAAATGAAATCAACCTGCGATCCACTCGTCAAGGTAGTAGTTTGTTGCATGGTAATATGATCAATCTATTAGAAGATATGAATACATTATGATCTTATTAATAATTCTATTATTCCTTGCTAATTAGGATGGTCTGGTTATCCAATTACACAATCTAAAGAATGATAGTTAGAATTTTGGTTGTACTTTTCCCGGCAATTCTCTTAGTTTGATTGTTCTTATAAGTAGGTACTGGATAAGTATGGATTAAGAGTCACTAAAAAAACTGCAAAATGCTGTCTTGTTAGATTTATTTCACCCTACAAAAGTGGCATGAATTAGTTCTACCAAGATTCTAGATGAGATTCAGTAAAATGATTTTCCAGAAAGGCCTTTTTGAATAATAGTAATATGGGAAAATTGATTGTATGTTCCTGCAGCAATAACATTTCCCGAAAGTGACCGTGTTTCTTCCTTTTTTGCAGGTGCAGTGATGTTGTATGGTATAATGACTTGGTTAGCTGTTGATGGCTTGACTCAAATGGGAAAATACTTACTGGTAATTTGACAATGCTGTTATACATGTGTTTCCAGTTACATGTTTTATCCAATAGCTGTTAAATGCTGGTATATGCTGTTGTTAAATGGGAGGAAACTTACTGGCGTGCTCAATGATCTGTTTGTGCCTGTATGGTTTGCCACAAGTTTACTCAATATTTCAGCCTTTAGTTGGGAACAATGCCTTGAAATCGGAACCTTACTTTTGACAGATCACAGGCAGCCTACATGGGCAAAATCGCAGGTTGTTTATCATTTGGATGGGTTAGATCCTGCCTATTTTGCAACTGTTTATCTGTTCTGTATTAAAAACGAGTGCTTATGGTTCAATGTGAATGCAAGGAAAGTGATTCTGTACAATCCCATTTCTAAAAAACTTGTCCATGCTGAAATAGCACAGGAAGGCAAGAGTTTTGCAGACATAACTTATATAAATTACTCAACTTTGGTGCTGCTCAAAGGAATGCGCCCAGATACCATCCGAATCTACAGAGTTAAACAAGACTTGAGTTCTTTAATGCAATGTTAGAAATATCTATTTGTTAAGCTTCATTTTAAAGCTGACTAGCTTCATTTTAACGCTGACTTGTTTTTTGGTTTGATTGTAATGTTAGTATTTGATTTTCATTGATTACGTGTTTAAGTCTTTGATATGAAAGTGTGATAGAATCCTCCAACTGCTGCTTGATTTTATCAATTACAATGAGTTCTGTTTTCCATTACAAAGCAAATTTGCATTGTTTTGAATAAAATAATGGATCATTGATTGATAGGAAAATATACCCATAAATATAAACTTGATGCTTTATGGTAGCCGTTACTTGTATATTTTCATCATTTAATTAATAATCACACTATTCATCGGATGATGAAAATATGTATTGATTATGAATTATCTTATCTGTAATAATGTTTACAATTAGTTGTTATAAATTTCATTTTATTAGATTTGGTAATTTGTCTTTTTTCTTTCCATGATTATTTATAACTTATTTTTTCCTCACACGTACACACCACACGCGTTTTTTGAACAATTATAAAATTTACAAATAATTGTGGAATTAAATTTAAAAATAAAAAACAGAAACCGTTAAAAAAAGAATCCGAGGGAATAGAAATGCTTTAACCCAATTATAAATAGCTCAAAACTCAAGAAGATGAAAAATTCAAGATTCGTACGCGGGTGACTCCTCAAATCAAATTCCTTACTGCCAGAACAGAAGACAGCTTCCATCGGCAGCCAATTTTAGCGTACTCCAAATACATTCCGGTCATTACTTCAGTAGGAAACCGGCGAAGGTCATCTCATTGTCTGTAAGAAGCTATTATCATATAAAGTAATTGATGCTGTTTTCTTTCGTCATATTTCTTCCAATTGGTTTAATTTACCTGACATATCTTTTGAGATGGAAAATCGCTGTTCTTGCCCATGAGGTGTTTGATGTAATGTCGATTCTTTATAATATGTGACTGTTGTTGGAAATCATGTAAATTTTTGCTACAGTTGTCAATTACAAAGTTAAGGAGCAATTGCAGTAATTAGACTTATAATTAAAGGTTATCTTTGTGGGAAATAAACGGGTTAGGTATACTTTTTATGATTTCTTGCCTTCCTTATTTCAATTTTCATTTTTTTTGCAGATTAATCTCACGAGAATGTGATTTCTTTATATACAAGGCCAAGATCCCTTGTCTGACTTAGTCTTCTCTGTTAAGGATCCAATGGGTTTAAGATGCTGTACTCGAAAGGCAAAAAGATTGGCCAAGGAAAAAGAACTGGCTGCACCAAAGTTACCAGCTGATATTATGTTTGAAATCTTGATCTTGCTACCGGTAGATGCTTTGCTGAGGCTAAAAACTGTCTCCAAACAGTGGCTTTAATGGATTAAAGAACCAGACTTCATCGAAAAGCACCTGAGGAGAGACTGTAGTCTTACAGTTTCCGAAAGAGACAAAGTTCCGAGACCTGCTTATTTTGGCGTACAGAATGATCTGATTGTTCCTTTAAGTTCTTGCCGTGGACTATTACTGCAGCGTTGTGTTGCGTCGTCAAATTCAGGAATCCATCAACCCGACAAATACTTGATTTGCCTGATCCACACAAGAATAGCCTTCACATGTCACTATCCTATGTCATGACTACAAGAGTGTACAAAGTTGTCAATTTATATGCAGACAAGGATGAGGCTTCAGGAGAAGGATGTGAGGTTCTAACGATCGGAGATCATGATGATCTGCCATGGAACCCGCCCAAAGTGCCTGGTTTTGTGTTAGCGGACAGTAAAGGAGATAACCTAAAAATGGTAATGCTACAGGGAAAGCAATTCACTATCTCAGACAAGTAACAACCACCACCTCTATCAATTATATACAGGTTAATATACTGATACTTTTTCTAGTGTGATTGTTCCAACATGGTTTGCCACAAATTTGCCTAATATTCTACCCTTAAATGGGGATGAGTGCCTTGAAATCTATACCATTGATAAACAGAACAAAGTCATGTCTGTCCTGCTCTTGACCCATCACAAGCAGCCTGCATGGGCAAAATCGCAGGTTGTATATCAATTAGATGGGTTAGATTCTGCAGATTTCGCTGAGGCCGTTCCGTATCTTATTCAAAACGAGCGCTTATGGTTCTTTGTGAAAGATAAGAAAAGGATTGCATACGATCCCTTTACCAAACAAGTAGTCCTTACTGAAATAGCGCAGGAAGGCAAGAGTCTTGCAGACAGAATTTATAAAAACTGTTCGAGTTTGGTGCGTCTGAAAGGAATGCGGCCAGATACCAATTCAGAATCTACAGAGTTAAATAAGGCTTGACTTTCTTACAGCATATGCACTACAACTTCCTTTTACTTGTGCTAGTTTTCGTTTATGCAATGTTTGTTTGATAAACAGTGGAATCTCTCCAATAAGCGTCATTTCAATGCGGATATGGGTTCGGTTTGATTGTAATTACTTAGAATTTGGTTTTTAAGATGAATGTGAGATCCGAGCCTCCAGCTGTTACATGATTTTACCAATTACGTCCAGCTTACTTCATATTCACTTCAATTTCCTGTTCCTTGTGCTAGTTTTCAGCTATGCTATGTTTGTTTAATGAAGGGTGGGATCTCTCTCTTAAGCTTCATTTGTAAATTTGTACACTTCAGAATGTAAACCATTAAAAAACAATTTTTTTATGAAACCATTAAAAACATTTTAGAAAACTGATTCTAAATTTAAATTATGTGTGGTTCAGTTGTTGCTGATTGTTGTTTTCAGTTGTTGATCACTTCTTTTTCATCTTCAAAATAGTTAAATTCAATTGTAATAAAAATGTTAAAACTGCTCGAAAAAACAAAAAGGAAGCATTGTAGAACTGTTCAAACCACGACCCAATCATACACTCATTCTAATACATCTTACCATTTTCAAATTGATCATTTTGAAGATATATTTCAATTTTATTAACTGAATATATTATTAAAAATGTTGGATGATAGAACAAAGATAGTAGGACAGAGACATTAAAAGTCTAAAAATTGTAGTAAAAGAGAATTTTGAAGCTTTATTTCTCCCTGAATTTAAGGGTTATCTATTTTTTATAATGATATGTTTTTTTTGTATCAGAAAAATGATGTTTTTTTTACATTTGACAGAAAGAGAAAAAAACCAACGAGCTAATTTAGCATTGTTTTCCAAAACCATTATTCAAGAATTGTATATTGTTTTTTGAAAACATGTGGAATGCAGGACAATAAATGTAAACCCGCAACCCTTACTAAAACATACTCCACCCGCTTATCTTTCTGTCACAAATTTGACAAGTTCTAAATTCCCAATTACTTTAAGGTGTTTTGCACATATTACGTAATAAATGTTGCATCATACGATCTTCTGTTATAGATCCTAGTTTGTACTGACTTGTCATATCATCACCTTAACGCTATACTTTTTAACGTATTATAAAATTGATGATCTTATTGACATTAAATTGAAAATTAAACACAAACAAGAATTTAGTCGCAACATAAAAATTTGACCTTCAATAACTATTACGATCCTAATAACCAAATGAAGGTATATTTTTTTTGTGATTTTGTTAAAAATAAAGTTTTTATTACTTTGTCCTTAACCATCGTTGGATCAATGGTGCAACGATTGATCTAATGGTGATAAGAGACAAAGTAAGATTTGCTTGATTAAAAACAAAGTTACCATAACCCACATTATCCATGAATGAAACATCAAATTCGATTGATATGCATAATATGAAAAATATAATATAACTAGGTCGGAATTATTCTTTTAATAAATAGGTCCACATGCAGGGCCGGCTCTGGGGTTGGGCAACGAGTGCCACCGCCTAGGGTCTATGTCGGAAGGGGTTCCAAAAATAATGTTTTTTTTTATTTCAACAACAGGTCAAATGGAGCCAATAAACCCAGTCAATTAATTATAATATGGTTTCTTGCTTCAAATGTTTAGCCTTATTTAACTCTGTAGATTCTGAATTGGTATCTGGCCGCATTCCTTTCAGATGCACCAAACTTGAATAATTTGTATAAATTCTGCCTGCAAAACCCTTGCCTTCCTGTGCTATTTCAGTACGGACTACTTGTTTGGTAAAGGGATCGTACAAAATCCTTCTCTTATCTTTCACTAAGAACCATAAGTGCTCGTTTCGAATAAGATACAGAAGAGCCTCAGCAAAATCTACAGAATCTAACCCATCTAATTGATATACGATCTGCGATTTGGCCCATGAAGGCTGCTTGTGATCGGTCAAGAGCATGGCAGACATGACTTTGTTCTGTTTATCAATGGAATTGATTCCAAGGCATCTGTCGCCCATTAAGGGTAGAATATTGAGCAAATTTGTGGCAGACCATGTTGGAACAATAACAGTAGAGAAAGTATCAGTAATTATATCAAGACTATTAACCTGTATATAATTGATAGAGGCGGTGGTTGTTACTCGTCTCAGATAGTGAATTGCTTTCCCTGTAGGCATTACCATTTTTAGGTTATGTCCTTTACTGTCCGCTAATACAAAAGCAGACACTTTGAGCGGTTTCCATGCCAGATCATCATGATCTCCTATTGTAAGAACCTCACATCCTTCTCCTGAAGCCTCTTCCAGGTCTGCATATAAATTGACAACTTTGTACTCTCCTGTAGTCATGACATGTGAAGGCTATTCTTCTTGTGTGGATCAGGCAAATCAAGTACTTGGCGGTTTGATGGATTCCTGATTGCATACTTGGACGACGCAACTCAACGTTGCAGTAATAGTCCACGGCAAGAACTTAAAGGAACAAACAGATCAATCTGTACGCCAAAATAAGCAGGTCTCGGAACTTTGTCTCTTTCGGAAAGTGTAAGACTATAGTCTCTCCTCAGGTGCTTTTCGATGAGGTGTGGATCTTCAATCCATTGAAGCCACTGTTTGCAGACAGTTTTTAGCCTCAGCAAAGCCTCTACTGGTAGCCAGATCAAGATTTCAAATATAATATCAGCTAGTAATGTTGGTGCAGCCAGTTCTTTTTCCTTGGCCAATCTTTTTGCCTTTCGAGTATAGTATAAACAAACCCATTGGATTCTTAAACAGAGAAGACTAAGTCAGACAAGGGATCTCGGCCTTGTAAATAAACAAATCACATTTTCGTGAAATTAATTTGCAAAAAAAAACTGAAACTTGAAGTATGAAGGCAAGAAAACATAAAAAAGTATAAATAAACCGTTTAATTCCTAATCAGAGAAACTTTAATTATAAGATTAAGAACTGCAACTGCTCCTTAACTTTGTAATTGACAATTGTAGCAAAAATTCAGATACATGGTTTCCAACAACAGTCGCACAATAAAGAATCGACATTACATCAAACAACTCATGGGCAAGAACAGCGAATTTCCATTTCAAAAGATATGCCAGGTTATTCAACCTGATTGGAAGAAATATGTCGAAAGAAAGCAGCTTAAATTACTTTATCAGATAATAGCTTCTTACAGACAATGAGATGACCTTCGCCGGTTTCCTACCGAAGTAATGGCCGGGAATGTATAACAGGAGCTTTGATTTCTTTTGTAAACATAGCTTTCAACCTTTAATCATTTGGATGGGTGTGAGAGGGCGACACGGAGCGGTAGGCCGAGAGCGCGCGATTTCACAGGCGCGGTCCACCGGGATGTTTGAAAAAGAAAGAAAAGCACAGGGTCAGGACCCGGGAAAAAGGTTGAAAGAGAAAAAGGCGAAAATGTTTTAAATCGGTTCGAACCCGAATCTGCCGTCTCTTAGTGTGGAGTCGCCACCTGGATTAGCTCTTTCCAGGAATTAGAGTCCTGTGAGGCTTAACATCAGGGGGACGGCCCACCAAGACACATAGATTCGGGTCCGGGATAAGTTGCTTATTTCTTAAGTGATCACAATATGTTACATCTACAGAAACCGTTTTCTTTTAATTATGCATATTCGCACTTAGGTCATTTTTGTAGTTTAGATGCATGATTCACGTATCGCGGAATAATAAATTATTCACAAAACGGAAAAAATAAACCATCTACAAAACAGTAAGTAAATGCGGAAAGTAAAAGCGAAAAATGAAAATTACAAGGCTTAAAAAATCGGGGGATGCAACCGCCCGCTACCCTATTAATTACAATTTCCGTAAAATATGTGCAATACCCGAAGGGGAAAATAAAGGCCTAAACATACATCTAACCTGCATCTACAAAGGTTAGTACCGGTGATATATCACGTATGATCGATTTGATTTTAGCGAGGCCCGCGTGGCCTAATTAAAAACATCGACGATTTTAAAGTTATTAATTTAAATAAAACCGTTTGTTTCATTAGCACATTGGTTGGTCAATTTTAATTAATGAAAATGATCGCATGGTAAAAGGTGAGGTCTGTTATCCGGGAATAATTTTAATTCCCTTCGTTGGAGTATTCTAATACAAAAATTAAAAAGAAATAAAAAAAAGAGAATTACAATATTTATAATAAAATAAAATAATTCCTAGGTTCACATGTAGAAAGAAATTAAAAAGAAAAAGAAGAGCACAAAATAAGCAGCTCTAGGAACTCAGAGGCTTTACCCTTTTGACGTGAATCCACTTCGGCGTGTCTGTTCGATTCTCGAGAGCGTTCCTCGTTCGTTTTTGTAGTTTAGGTGAAAAGGTTGATGTAAAAGTCCAAAAAATCTTTGTTTAATTCTTGGATTTTTAGTGTAATTTACTTGGAAAAATAATTGGTTGGTTGGAAAATAAAGTGTTTATTTATCCCAAAAATAATTAGACTCGGGTTCTAAATTGGTTTTAGACCCGAGAATATCTGAGGATTTAAGAAGAAAAGATGAAGAAATTTTATAAAAAGATGAAGAAATTTGAGTAAAAGATGAAGAAATTTGGGATCCAAAAGTGTTTTGGATCCAAGAAAAAACAAGTTAGAAGAAAAGAATATTTTTTTGTAATTTTTTATCTGAAGAGAACAATTTTTTTCTCTGAATTTTCAACCCAGTGTACTGAAAAAGACCCGCCTATTTATAGAAAAAAAAAGTCCTGAAAAATCCAAAATATAGGGCCTCACCGGCGAGGGGTCTCACCGGGAACAAATCTCGGCGAGGCTCCTCGCGTGTACACGAGGCTGCCTCCGCGCGAGGCTGCCTCGCGCAAGGCTCCCTCTCATCCGCGTAAGGTTGCCCCCATGCGAGGCTGCCTCGCGGGAGGCTACCTCCGCGCGAGGCTCCCTCGTGTCCGCGCAAGGTAGCCGCGGGGTTGCCTCCGCTCGAGGCTCCCTCCGCGCGAGGCTACCTCGCTATCGGGATAACGTCTCTTTCATTATTAATATTATTTTATATTTTATTATTAATATTATTATTATTTTATACAACGACGTGGAATACTCCCTTTTGAAGATCATCGGACAGTCGAAAATCATGACATTCGAGGATAAAATCCCGAAAAAGCCATCATCCTTGAACGCGCGAGCTGGTATGAAATCCCGTGCCCATAGCTGGCCCTCGTGTGATAATTGCTGGTTGCATAGCCAGTATTATCACACGAAAAGAGCGGAGGGATTGAGAATATACCTGATCGGTGCGGCTGGCGACTTCTTATTCCCAATTGGTGATAACATAGGCCTTCCTTTCTGGCGATGTGTCTTCATAGGGTTATCCGCCTCCTTCTTTAGAATCCCTTAAGTACTTGATGCCCCTTGTGGGCGAGTCGACCATTTCTTTCTGCGGCATCCCTGTCGTAGTCGATAACCGTTTCATTCTTCGATTGATAAAGGAGGCAGTTTCGTTCTTCTGCCATCGTGATAACCGTCTCCTCCTTCGGTTATGTCTTGAATTTCCTTAATAAGATGTTTACTTGTTTCCTGTAACAAATCATAGAAAAGATAATGTTAATATATTTTATGATGAATGTTTTAATTATTTGATTGGGTTTATGCAAAGCAAAAATTTTTGCCCTTTCAATCAAAAATTAAAACATGAGGAATAAATATGTTTAAATGAAATTCGAGGATGTCCCGAGAACCGGTCCGTTGTGGGAGGCTTTTGTTGCAATGTTGACTTTAGGCTTGAGTGGGCCATCATCTTGCTTGTAGGTTCTTCATGTGGAGGTGGACGCATCGTCTTTACCTGTAAATGACATGATGCGAATGTGATGTATGCATGATTTATGCATGAACAATATTTATCATATGATGTATGTTCGTCTATTGTAAGCGTCGTTAGCTTCATTTGTTGAAGAGCCTTCTCTTGTGCTGGTGCATGGTTGCCCCTATGACTTGTCTTGTTAGGGATTCCATGCACGACTCCCCCAAAGCGATGACCATGGGTTTGTTGAATCATATTCAAGTTCATAGCTTGGATCGGATGAGTCATTGATCCCACGTTGTGTCGATGATGATCGCTGAATCCATTTGTCTGAAGTGTTGAAGGTATATGATGTTTCGTACCGTTCCGAGGAGGAGATGATGAATTTGATTTTTTTTTTTTGTTCTAAGTTTTGCATAGATCGCCCTTGCAGGTTTTCAATCTATCGAACTTTGTCTTAATTTTTGCTTGGACCGCCCTTTCAGGTTTTCAATCCAGCAGACTTATTTTTTTATTTTTTTCTTTCTTTTCATTTCATTTTTTTTTTGTTTTTATTTTTATTTTTATTTTTTTTTATGTTTAATTGCGATATTCTACCATTGGCATGCAAGTAATCAAAATAAACATATGCATAAAGATTCAGCAAAAATGACAATTCATTGATGAACTTAACAGGGGTATAAATGTTTCAAATGATTTGACTCCTGCCATCAATTAGCCCTTTCAGATTTTTTAACCAATGCTGTTCTCTCGATGTCCTAAGTTTTGCTTGAGCCGCCCTTTTCGGGTTTTCAACTCAACAGACTATTCTTTTTGCGGTTTGAGAAGAAGCCCTAATTTTTGCTCAACTAATTGAGTGTTAATTGACAAGCTGATTACAAATTTATTCTTTTTTTTCGTACTGCTTTTTAGAGATTTATTTCTTTCACCTATGCGTGATAGCAATTGTGTAAAACTTGGTGGATTTGGTAGATCAATCGCCGCTTATATCCATGCCTTCAGTTGTTAGCTAGTTCAGTATTTCTGGTCGCTTGGTTGGTGCTTGCGTCGCTTTGCTGGCTTGAAATGTATGCGATGAGTCTTGATCATTGGCATTTCCTCTGATGGTGCAATGATTGCAAATAGTAGCGTGTCATGCGAAGGAGTTGTTGAAGTGTTCGACAATCTGGCTCCTTTTTATCTTTAGTATTGACCTTTGTATGATCCTTTGATTGATTTTTCCATGAATTGTGGTGATCCGTGTGATGGATTTGCTGACATGTTCAACAATCTGTCTCTTTCTTTGTGACATTGCGCCGGTTGTTCGATCTCATGAATGGTGGTGGTGGAGTTGTTGATGTAATCTAACCCTTCTTTGTGATGTTGCGTCGATTGTTTGGTCTTGTGAATGGTTGTGATGAAGTTTTTGACGTGTTAAACAATTTATCACCTTCCTTGTGATGTTGTGTTGGTTGTTTGATCTTAACTTTCTTGGTCGATATTTTTGTCCTTATTCTAGCTCCGATCCTTTTGATCTTTGCATGTTTCGTTGTTTTGGTTGAGTCGGTGGACGTTTCATGCTTGGAGATCTTTCCATTGATCTTTCATCATTGTATGCTGAGGCTTTGATCTTTGAATGTTTCATCCTCTTGATTGAGTCAGTAGATGTCTCGTGCTTGGAGATCTTTCCATTGATCTTTCATCCTTATATGATGAGGCAATTGCTATCACGCGTTGTCTAAGTACATTTATTTATCTCTCACTTTCTTTCAAGAGTCAAATCATTTGAATTTATTATGGGGAGTCCATTTATACACAAATTAATTTCATGAAATGATGTGTCATGTGTGCTAAAAACAATACGTATATGTTTATGAGAATGCGTGATGTCATTGATAAAATATCAAGCAAATAATCAAAGTTTAATTTATTCAAAATAATTTAAAAGCCCCATGGGCAAAGTAGCTAAATGTTAACTATTACATAATCTTCCCTCATGCTAGTTCCCCCCATAGGTGTCCATGGACTCGAAGTGCTCCATCCGTTCTACCTTCTCAAACACTTCTTGATAGCTAGAGAAGCTATCAGATCCGAATTTGATCCTGTATAGTGGCAGTGCACCATCCAGCAACTTTGTTATCAGCTTTGGTAGGGTCAAACGAGTCTACAGCCTGACTTGTGTAGCCATCCAACTCGTATAGTAGGATTTGAAGTTCTCACCCTACCTTTACCTTATGGCCCCCAAATGTTGCATTGTGGTTTCCATCTGAGAGTTGAAACCATAATGCTCCAGCATAGCTTGAGCGAGGCTACTCCAATTGGTAGCCATGTCCAACGGAAGGTGGCTGTACCATTCGTTAACTGGGTGGCCTAAGGTGACAACGAAGAGCTTAGCCATCATTCGATCGCTGACCCTCAATGCTCTCATCACCGTCTGATAATGTGTCAAGTGAGCTCTTGGGTCGCCAGATCGTACGTACTTCTCAAACTGTGGCATTGAGAAGTTTAGGGGTAAGCTGTCTTCATCTCCCATTGTCTGTTGCGTAGAGTATGTGTTCCTTAGGTGGCCACCGTGAATGGCCAAGAACTGTTGCCATAGCTCCGCCATTCCTGGTTGTTGAAGGATGGTGTCTCCTGTACTTGGATAAGAGCTATACTGTCCCTGGGGATATGCCTGGAATTGTGAAGCGACTGACATACTCCAGTTAGGAACAGGCTGTTGGGTCATTCCTTGGTAGAGAGGTCCCGGTGCGAATGCGGGTTGGATAGTTTGTCCAGGGAAGAATGGATTCTGGCTTAGCTGACTTTGTCCTGCCCCAAACTGATAAAAGGTAGTTGGGGGCACCATGTGTGAGGTGGGAGGTCCCCTTATTGGATTGACATTATTGAGGGTGACCTCCGGGCTAGACACTACATTTTGGGTCCTCCCGACGTGTTGGTGAATGAGCGTAGCTAGTTGTTTGCTGTTGGCAAAGGCGTTTATGGCAGCTGCAATCTCGACGCTCACCGATGACTGCTGAGAACTTTGTCCGAAATGGACGGGGCGATCCTCTCTTGCACCTTCTCCTTGTGGACTGGTCATAATTGATGTGTGTTGAACCGAATCTGAGTCTGAACCCGAGTCCTCACTTGAGTCAGTGTAAGGAACCCTAACCAGATTGGCCACAATTTGAGAAATACGGACCAGGCGTCGAGCAGGCCTTCTCCAAACTCCCTTTGATACACGAGCAGAATATTAAACCGTGCATGTAAGATTCATGATATGATTCATGATGCGGGTAATGCATGAGATTTTTAATGTTACGACTGCATTCACAAGGGGTTAGCATGCCATGATGTGAAATAACATGTATGTCAATCCATTTGAAATAAACAGGTTAGTCGTTAAGTAAAAATGAAAACATGTGGGCAAGAAAATCCAACAACGGGGGTTGGATTTGAGATGTGATGTAAGTGAGGTGGCTAAGTTACCTACGTGGTAACAAGTCAATGGTTTGAGGTTTCATCCTATGACTAGGTCTCATGGAATGATGAGGTCAAATTGTGATGTACCCTAATGAAATGAAGACAACTACCGTATGTGGCTATCTAAAGAATGATTTGGTTATTTGCACGATTAGCGCGGGTTTTTGGATACCTATGTAGTCATCACTATTTGAGGGTGTGTGGTGATACATGAATTATTGCCTAGTGTGGGCGAATGATTCGGGTATGAGGCATATACCCTTGAAGATTTGGTAAGGTAAGTAAGTTCGCTCCATGTGGGCTTTAGGTTAGGATTTTGACTAGGATATCCTTTAATGTGGGAAACTGGTTTCGGGTAGGTATTTGCCCCATTGGTATAATTACTCTGGAAGGGCCGTGAGTTGGATGTTGGGTGGATATCTAATGGGTAATGTGGTGGAAAGGTTATTGCCCCTTGGGAACTAAGTGTCGGACGTCAAGTGGACATCACGCAGTAACAGGAAGGTTTGTTTGCCATGTACAGGTTAATAGCGGGATGTCAAGTGGACATCTCGTTAAAAAGGGTAAGTGATGTTCCTAAGTGGTTTTATGTTGTCCTAGGGTGACACGGTCCATAGTGTCAACTGTGCCTAAGTGTATGTGGTATTGGTGTGGTATCGTGATATGTATATTCAATATCATGAGTATGTGCGTTCTAGTGTCTGCACAAAAAATCGTGCTTAGTATGACATTTGTACAAAATTGAAAGTAGAATACAAGTAGCACATGCAACATCATATCTTCCAACCATACAACTCTCGCGTGTAGGGTTTTTGGCTAGTCTCTATCCTAAGTTTGGTTCATCTTAGGATCATGAAGATACTAAGGAGTGCACCTGCAGAAAAATATAATGCATGAAAGCGTGTTTAGGTAACACCCTAGGGAAAATGCCTATGGGTTATTTACATGAGGTTTGTAAATGGGTTGCTGATGTGGAAGGTTCTTGTTGCACTGAAATCACTCCAAGCCTCTAACGAGGGAGGTACATGAGATGTGGCAACAAGTGCTCCACCCGCCCAAGAACTATCTTTTCTCAGGGAGGCAGATTAGTACAAGAGAAAGCTTCGCGGTAATAAGGGTACCTTGGACTTATGGGTTAATCCCTTCTACTACAATGCATTATTATGAATATGTCATAATTAAGGGAAAACGGAATAATGTGATCAATAATTTTCGGTACTTATCCAAAATCTAAAACCTTTGAAAAACAAGTTTTAGAAAAATCCCCAGCAGATTTGCTACTGTGAGCGGGCGACACGGAGCCGTGGGCCTAGAGAGCGCTATTTCATAGGCGCGGTCCACCGGGGTGTTTGTGAAAAAAAAAAGAAGAAAACACCAGGTCTGGGACCCAGGAAAAAGGTTTAAAAGAGAAAAATGCGAAAAACGTTTTAGATCGGTTCGAACCCGAATCTGCCGTCTCTCAGTGTGGAGTCGCCACCTAGATTAGCTCCTGCCAGAAATTAGAGTCATGTGAGGCTTAACGTCCGGGGGACGGCCCACCAAGACACAGAGATTCGGGTCCGGGATAAGTTGCTTATTTCTTAAGTGATCACAATATATTACATCTACAGAAAACCGTTTTCTTTTAATTGTGCATATTCGCACTTAGGTC
>CATIWQ010049237.1:0-24310 GCA_949673415.1 Euphorbia schlechtendalii | reverse complement strand
CACACACACACACACACACACACACACACACACACACACACACACACACACACACACACACACACACACACATATATATATATATATATATATATATATATATATATATATTTATGTATATGTATGTATGTATGTATGTATGTATGTATGTATGTATATATGTTCATTGATAAGACAAAGTCCATCATTACTTCATAGCGTGAAAGTTCAAGGACATAGTGGGAGCTATGTGGTGTGAGAACGACACACATGTTACTATGAATAATCTAAATATCCCTAGTCATAGTTTCATTGAGACTGGACATCAATGAAGAACACAGACAAGCATATGTAGGTGTGAGCACAGGATTTTATACCAGCTCGCGCGTTCAATGATGACTGCTTTTCGAGATATTTATCCTCGAATCACTCAATTTTTAGCCGTCCGACGATCTTCAAATGGGAGTCTTCCTCGTTGCTGAATTTCAAAGAACTTTAATTCAGAAATTAATTAAAAAAATATAAAAATACACAAAATTTCGAAAATGCCACTGAAAAGCGGATCCGGGGGCCCGCATCGCCAAAGATGGGTGTGGCAAACCTCGCCAAAAGGCTTCATTAAGGCAAGCGTTGCCAAAGTTCTTGGCAAGGCTGCCTCGCCAAAGTCTTTGGCGAGCTCGCCAAAGTCTTGGGGAGGGGCCTCGCCAGATTTTCTCCGGCAAGACCCCTCGCCGGAAAAACTTACCTTTTCTGATTTTCAGGATTTTCCCTATAAATAGTCGGGTCTTTTTTCGATTATCGGGGCTCATAAATTCAGAGAAAATTCTCTTCTTCAGATAAAAAAACATAGACAAATACTACAAATATTTTCTTTTTTTCTAATATTTTCTTGGATCCGAAGCACATTTGGATCCCAAATTTCTTCATCTTAAAATCAAATTTCTTCATCTTTTTTTCTTCAAATATCCTCAGATATTCTCGGGGTCTAAAACAAATTTAGAACCTAAGTCTGATTATCATTTGGATAAATAAACACGTGTTTTCCAATTAAACTACAATTAAACCAAAACAAACAAGGAACGCTCCCGGGGATCGAATGGATATGCCGAAGTGGATTCATACCGCAAGGGTAAGCCTCTGAGTTCCTAGAATTGCGGATCCCGTACACATCGTCTGCTTCATGAGGAATCTACAAAAAAGACGATGGCCCACTCCAGCTTAAAGTCAACATTATGAAAGCCTCCTAAAACAACTAAGCAATCTCCGGGACATCCCCGAATTTCCATTAAACTTATTCCTCATGTTTTAATTTTTGATTGAAGGGGAAAAAATTTTTGCTTTGCAGAAACTCAATCAAATAATTAAAACATTCATAATAAAATGTATTAACATTATCTTTTTCTGATTTGTTACAGGAAACAAGTCAACATCCTATTAAGGAAATTCAAAACATAACAGAAGAAGGAAATGGTTATCTCAATGGCTGAAGAAAGAAATAGTCTCACTTATCAACCGGAGAATGAAACGGTTACCGACTACAACAAGGATGTCGCAGAAAGAAATGGTCGACCTGCCCACAAGGGGTATTAAGTACCTAAGGGATTCTGAAGAAAGAGAAGGACAACCCTATGAAGATACAACACCAGAAATGAAGTCCTATATTATCACCAATTGGGAACAAGAAGTCACAAACCACATCGGTCAGGTATTCTCTCTATCCCTACGCTCTTTTCATGTGATCATACTAGTTTTACAACCACCGATGATCACACAAGGGGTAGCTGTGAGCACGGGATTTTATACCAGCTCACGTGTTCAATGATGATGACTTTTCGAGATATTTATCCACGAATCAGAAAATTTTCGACCATCCGACGATCTTCAAATGGAAGTCTTCCTCGTCGATGAATTTAAAAGGACTTTAATTCAGAAATTAATTAAAAAAATATAAAAATACACAAAATTTTGAAAACGCCATCGAAAACCAAATCTAGGGGCCTGCATCGCCAAAGATGGGTAAGGCGAACCTTGCCAAAAGGCTTCGGCGAGGCATATGCCATGCCAAAAGGTTTGGCGAGGCATATGCCACGCCAAAGAACTTGGCGAGGCTGCCTCGCCAAGCCTTTACGAGGCATATGCCTCGCCAGAGACTCTAGCGAGCTCGCTAAAATCTTAGCGAGGGGCCTCGCCAGATGTCTCGCCAGAAAAACTTACCTTTTCGAATTTTTGGGATTTTTCCTATAAATAGTCGGGTCTTTTTTCGATAATCGGGGGCTCGAAAATTCAGAGAAAATTCTCTTCTTCAGATAAAAAAACATAGACAAATACTACAAATATTTTCTTGGATCCAAAACACATTTGGATCCCAAATTTCGTCATCTTAAAATCAAATATCTTCATCTTTTTTTCTTCAAATATCCTCAGATATTCTCGGGTATAAAACAAATTTAGAACCCGAGTCTGATTATCATTTAGATAAATAAACACGTATTTTCCAATTAAACTACAATTAAACCAAAACGAACGAGGAATGCTCCCGGGTATCAAACGGATATGTCTAAGTGAATTCATACCGCAAGGGTAAGCCTTTGAGTTCCTAGAATTGCGGATCCCGTGCGCATCATCTGCTTCATCTTTTTTCTGATTTTATTTGAGAACCTAGGAATTATTCAATTTACTATTATTGTAAATGTTGTAATTCTCTTCATCTTTTATTTCTTTCTTTTATTCTATATGTTAGAATACCCCCACGAAGGGAATAAAATATATACCCAGATAAAAGTCCTCACCACTTTGCCATGTGGTCATTTTCACTAATAAAATTGACCAACATACGTGTAAACAAAAATGAACCAATTTTTATTTAAATTAACAACTTTAAAACCATCGATGTTTTAATTAGACCACACGGGCCTCGCTAAAATTAAATTGAACATATGTGATATCCCCTGTGCTAACCATTGTGGATGCATGTTAGATGTATGTTTAGGATTTTAATTTTCCTTCGGATATCGTAATTTCATTTTTTTTGGAAAATGTAATTAATAGGTTAGCGGGCGATTACATCCCCTGATTTTTGGATGCCTTGTAATCTTTATTTTTGGCATTTATTTTCTGCATTTACTTACTGCTTTGTGGATGGTTTATTCTTTCACCTTGTGGATGGTTTATTATTTTGCCATACTTGAATCGTGCATTTAAACTCGAAAAATGACCAAAGTGCGAATATGTGCAATTAAGAGAATATAGTTTTCTATAGATGTAATATAATGTGATCACATAAGAAATAAGTAATTTATCCCGAACCCGAATCTCTGTGTCTTGGTGGGCCGTCCCCTGGACGTTAAGCCTCACAAGACTCTAATTCCTGGAAAGAGCTAATCCAGGTGGCGACTCCACACTAAGAGATAACAGATTCAGGTTTGACCAAATCTAAAATTTTTTTCGCCCTCTCTTTCCAACCTTTTCCTGGGTCCCACGACCCGATGCACTTTTCCAAACAACCTGGTGGATCGCGCCTATCATATCTCGCACTCTCGGCCCACCTCTCCGTGTCGCCCACTCATAGTAGGCTTACTCCTCGGATTAGATCCAAGCAGCCAATCTCACAAGCTGAAGGTGGTACCTTGAGTTAACACATGAATGTATTCGGGTAATACATTAGAGATCGCTATAAGATAAACACTCGAAAATAACTATATTAATGTGTTGGTGTCATGTCTTATTGCAGTAGTAGTGCAAGTATCCTCAGACCTTAAATACCGGTTACCTTGTGTGGGAGTTTCTACGCTTTGGGTTATACTTATTCAAACCTTGTTGATCAGGATGATATGGGTGATTAAGGGTATAATGATGATCACTCGTTAGTAAGCCACGTAGTCAAGATGGGATCCATCACTCTTGATATAATGGAAGTTGTACCTTAAGGCATCTTGTATGCACAAGTTAACCCACGTGAAGATGGATTTCTGCTTGGTAACCCATGTAGGATGGGGATATTCCCCATCCCACATTGCTAATTAAGCTCCCACTATAAATAGTAGCCCTTCTCCTCCTTTACTCACTTCAGCTTAGCCTTTCCTTTTGAGTTTTGACATCTTTCTACATGGGTTTTTGTGAGATCCTCCACTAGTTTCTCTACTTTCACAAGAATTTTTTTGAAAGCTTATTTATATTGTGGAAAGAGCCTTCTAACTTATATTTTCGAGTTGGTCTACGAGTGGTCTAGCAGCTGCTTGTTAACTAACGAGTTCTTCCTTTACAAGAGGTTTTGGTCAGTTGGGATAGGTTGTCCTAGTTTGGAGGCTTGTGCTAACGGGGTGTTGTCCAACTATACTAAGGGAGTGCCGCACCAAAGGGAAAGGCACACATCAACTTGTAATGCTCTTAACTCAAGATGCTAGGTTTCTTTTATTAAGTTTTATAAACCTATTAGCATCTACGAAATGTTTTAACTTAGATTATATCAATCATGGCATGTTTAGGAGTTCCTTTAGGGGTTATTTTAAGTTTTGAAATTCTACCGTGCAAGTTCGCATGTTCAATTATTGCCTTAATTAACCATCAAAATTAAGCACTCCAGCCGCCTCGGTTAAGAAATTCAATTCCTCTTCCATTCGAGAGGATCTCCTACTTCTATCCACCTCCAATCCTTCAATCTTCTCTTTGCCAATTCAAAATGTTTTGCGAACCTTCCACCATCTTCTTATTGAAATGCAAATAATGGAGACGGAGTCTATCCTCCAAGCATCCAAATATATGATAAATCTCAGCTCTGAGGTATTTTCCTTAGTTTAGCGATTTTGCTTCTAACCCTTTGTATGTAATTTCCTTTCTTTAATTTGAGTAGATGGCATCTCGCATGGCCATGATTATAAGGAGGAGTAGGAGTGTTGGTTAGGTGGAACGTAACCTGGAAGTGACAACCCATGAGTTGGAAAGGGTGAAGAGTCTCCTTTCTTCTTTTGAAGCAGCAAAGTTGGAAATTTTCAAGAAAGCTGAATCTGACATGGTAGAGTGAGCCAAGCAGCAAGAGGAATCAAGGCGGGAAATCGATGAAATGAGTTGGGCGAATGAAGACGTGAGTCAAGATAGAGATAAGCTTCAAAATACCATCACCCACTATGAGATTGTTTTCCCTATAATAATTCAATCTTGTAGGAAGGGGATGGAAGAAGTTACTAAGGTGGGTCAAAAATTTGGCCAAGGAGTTCTCCAAGCTTGCCAGCAACTCAACTCGGGAGATTCTGGATGCTTTGGTTGATGAAATATAATATCCTAGGGAGTCGGATAAGGAGAAAGAGATCCGCATGGAAGAGGGCACCACGAAGTAGGAAACATTTGGAGAGGGCGAAGATAATACTTCAACCATTAACCCGGCATCAGGCGAAGCAGCTCTAGGCGATCATTTAATTCATTTTCAGGCCATGGCCTTTTATTACTTTTCATGTTTTTGTGAGCCACTTGGCTAGATATTTTGTATGAATATTTCCGCCCTTGGTGACCAATTAATGCATTTTCAGGTCGTGACCTTTTATTTTATATATAGGTTTATTTTCTTAAGTTTTATATTATTAGTCACCTTGACAATTTCATTTCTATTACTTAGAATAAATCGTAAGTGTAAAGGATTCTAATTGGGTGATTCTAAGAAGTATTACCGCATGGTTTTAATTCTATACCTTAGACTCATTTGTGCATATTTAGTTTCACGATCTTATATTATGTTTTGCCTTATGTTTTATAAGGTATTATGCATTTAAGCAGCCCAAATTTATCTCGGGACATTCCGGATGCTTTGGTTGATGACATGCAATATCCTGGGGAGTTGAATGAGGAGGAGGAAGAGACCTGAATGGAAGAGGGCGCCACGGAGCAGGAAAAGTTTGGAGAGGGCGAGGATAATACTTCAACCATTGACCCAGCATCAAGTGATCATTTAATTCATTTTTAGGCCACAGCCTTTTAGTACTTTTCAAGTTTTTGTGAGCCACTTTGCTAAATATTTTGTATGAATATTACCGTCCTTGGTGACCAATTAATGCATTTTCAGGTAGCGACCTTTTATTTTATATATAAGCTTATTTTCTTAAGTTTTATATTATTAATTGCCTTGACATTTTCATTTCTATTACTTAGAATAAATCGTAAGTGTAAAGGATTCTAATTGGGTGATTCTAAGAAGTATAACCACATGGTTTTAATTCTATGCCTTAGACTCATTTGTGCATATTTGGTTTCACGATTTTATATTATGTCATTTTATGTTTTGCCTTATGTTTTATAAGGTCTTATGCATTTAAGCAGCCCAAATTTATCTCGGGACATTCCGGATGCTTTGGTTGATGACATGTAATATCCTGGGGAGTCGGATGAGGAGGAGGAAGAGACCCGCATGGAAGAGGGCGCCATAGAGAAGGAAAAGTTTCGAGAGGACGAGGATAATACTTCAATCATTGACCCATCATGAAGCAATCATTTAATTAATTTTCAGGCCATGACCTTTTATTACTTTTCATGTTTTTCCACTTTGCGAAATATTTTGTATGAATATTTCTGCCCTTGGTGACCAATTAATGCATTTTCAGGTCGTGACCTTTTATTTTATATATAAGCTTATTTTCTTAAGTTTTATATTATTAGTCGCCTTGACATTTTCATTTCTATTACTTAGAATAAATTGTAAGTGTAAAGGATTCTATTTAGGCGATTCTAGAAGTATTACTGCATGGTTTTAATTCTATGCCTTAGACCCATTTGTGCATATTTAGTTTCACGATCTTATACTATGTTGTTTTATGTTTTGCCTTATGTTTTATAAGGTCTTATGCATTTAAGCCGCTCGAATTTATCTCGGGACATTTCGAATGCTTTGGTTGATGACATATGATATCCTAGCGAGTCAGATGAGGAGGAGGAGGAAGAGACCCGCATGGAGGACGGCACCACGGAGTAGGAAAAGTTTGGAGAGGGTGAGGATAATACTTTAACCATTGACTTGGAATCAGGCGAAGCGGCTCCAGGCGATCATTTAATTCATTTTCAGGCCATGGCCTTTTATTACTTTTTAAGTTTTTGTGAGCCACTTTCCTTAATATTTTGTATGAATATTTCCGCCCTTAGCGACCAATTAATGCATTTTCAGGTTGCGACCTTCATGTTAGATTATTGGCAAAAACTAAATTTTGTAATGCAGTAGGACATCCTATTAGTAAACTGATCCGGACTCATTCATCCGATTCGGATATTATCAACCAGCATTCTTAAGACCAAAGAGTGGGCGGAGAAAAGGGGAGGCTCTCCGTTCCTAGTTTTCCTGTAGCTGGATCCTCCAGAACCCCAAGAATCCTTAGTTAGGATTCGAATAGGATTACAACTCAGCACCTTTTATATAAGCTTATTTTAGGTTTTATATTATTAGTCGCCTTGACATTTTCATTTCTATTACTTAGAATAAATCATGAGTGTAAATGATTCTATCTGGGCTATTCTAGTAGTATTACTGCATGGTTTTAATTCTATACCTTAGACTCATTTGTGCATATTTAGTTTCACGATCTTATATTATGCTATTTTATGTTTTGCCTTGTGTTTTATAAGGTCTTATGCATTTATGCCGCCCGAATTTATATAGCGCACTTTTCTTTTTCACTATGTCGAGTGAAAAATGTGTAATCTTAAAGTGTGATCAGTACATAAATGTACACGATTTTGTGAAACAACTGTTTTCATTTGAAATGTTAAATATTACATATGGGAATTCTATGTATCTGGTTCTATAATTCTTCTAGGGGGACTCGGCCTCATTAAAAAAGTTTCAAAGGAAAAACCCATTGGGAAAATTCCTAAGGAAGGAAAAGAGTACAACTATCTTGATCCCTTTTAAGAATTGTTTGTTATATAATACGGTCTCAACTTGGAGATGTTCTAAGTTTGCGGGATTTCCTTGCTTTCCATAGTATAGAGTTTTAAGTTCCTAGCTCGAGAACTTGGGACACTTTATTAGGGCCCTCCCAATTTACCCCAAGCTTTCCTTTTCCTTCATGAACTTGCGAAGCAACAACATCTTTTAACACAAAATCGCCCTCATTAAGGTGGATTTCTTTGACCTTTCTATCGTGGTACTTTGGAATTTTAGACTTGTAGGTTACCATGACAATGAATGCTCTTTCTCTCTTTTCTTGCAGGTCATCGAGATGATATCTCATATTAATATCATTCTCTTTCTTTGTCTAATTAACCACTCAGTCGGATGGCACGTTGATTTTTATTGGAATGACCGCCTCGACTCCATAAACCATAGAGAATGATATATCTTTTGTTAACTTGTAAGGAGTGGTCTTGTACGCCCATAGGGTGTTGATAAGTTTGTCTGACTGCACGCCTTTTCTTTTCATCACTCTTTTCTTTAAGCATTATCTCAACGTCTTTTTTGTCACATCCGTCTGCCCACTTGTTTGTGGATGTGCCACCGAAGAGAAGTGATTTTCAATCTTGAATTCTTTGCAAAAGTCTTGGAACTTGCTGGATCGAATGTGTGTCCCATTAGTTGAGATGATTTTATACGAAATTCCGAATCAAGCTATAATGTTTTTCAAGATAAAATCTATTATTCTTTCTGAAGTGATGGTGTTGAGAGCTATCACCTCGATCTATTATAAAAATGGTCAATGACTACCAATATCCACTTTTGTTGGCTACTTGTTTCTAGCAGGGGTCCTACAATATTTATTTTCCAAGTCATGAAGGGTCAAGCGGTTACTAGTGGCCATTGTGATGCATGGGGTATGTGTTATTTTTGCATATGTATTTGACACTGATGATATGACTTAACATAAGTCTCTACATCCAGATTCATGGATTCCTAGTAAAAGCCTACAAAACTAGCCCTTCTTGCTAGTGTAGAGGCCGCTAGTTTGAACCGCAATCACCTTTGTGAAAATCTTTGGTTTTTCAACCAGGAATTCTTTTGGTATGGCTTAAGAATGTCCGCCTGGAAATCCACATTTGTCTTCTTACTTATGGAGGTCTTTGCTTTCTTCCTAGTTGATTTGAACTCTTCTTTACCCGTAATAACCATTATCACTCCCTTTATTCTGCTGGCTTTTTTATCTGCCCTAGTTTCTCTTTAGTCTTCGTAGTCTCTCTTCTAATCTTTCTTCCTTGAGATTCCTTTGACAAACTGGCTAAATTTGCCCGCCTTAATCAGCTCATGTACAATATTCGCCAATGTCCGATAATAATCCATTTGGTGGCCCTTGGCTTGGTGGTACTTGCGTTACTTGTTTGTATCCCTTCCTAGCGTAGTTTCCTCTAGGATCTTAGGGAACCTTATATTCTTCTCTAGTGTCTTCTTGATTACTTTCAAGATTTGGCTAAGGGATGTATTGAGTTTGGGGTAATCCTCTTCTCGGTTATGGTAGCCGCCTCCTTCTTTACTAGAGCTACCTCGACTCTTTTTCCTCCTATCTTCAAACCTAGATTTTTCATCCTTTCTCGAGTAATTTCCCCATCTTTTTCTCCTTCGATTGAAGTTCATCTTGTCCGCTGAGATTAAATCTTTCTTTGTGCCTAACATCTACCATAGGCTGTTTGGATGCCTAGTTAAAATGACATTTCTCAGGTCTTTGTTCCTTTTTTTCATTATTGCTTCCTTGGTAATGCTGAAATCTAAATACCTTACTTCTAAGCAAGCTTTATTGAACTGGTTGAAGTAATCACGAAAGATTTCTTCTGGTCGCTGTATGATCTCATGTAGGCTCCTTGTGACCAATCCGGGTAGGGAAGAAACCAAGAAATGCTTGTAGAATGTGTCGATTAATTTATCTTAGCTGCTTATGGAGTTAGGCAGTAGCGATGTGAACCATCTAGCAGTTAGCCCCCAAGGGTAGAAGAAAAATATTTGCATATATATGCTTCCGTTGCTTCAACTATCTCCATTTGGAATCTGTAAACATTTGAATGGTAATTCGATCATCTTTGCATGTATATTTGTCAAAATTAGATAAGAAAACCATCAGCGGCAGGGGTTGGTCTGAAATGTTTCTTTTGAAAAGAGAAAAATTAGTCTATAAAGTCTCCTCCTAGTAAGGAATTGCTAGCTTGGTGAAAAAAACCTTCTTAGCTTTCTTCTCAAATTTTAGATCATCATCTTCTTCATCGCTTTCTATTTCTATAGGCCTCTTAGCCTTCCTCATCCTGACGGACTGCTTAAGTGATGCATTTGATCCTAATTTTTGTTTGGCGGCCAAAGTTGGCTCGATGTCTCTAGCTTATTTATTGACATCCTTCATAATAGCCACTATCCCTTGGAGTAGGGATAGTTGTGTAGATTGGCCTATGGGAGTTTGTCTTAATTCAGCTAGGCAGTCTCCTTCGATTGGAAAGATAAGAAGGGTGTAGATTGGACCAACGAATTTGAAAGGGGTATGTTGGGCGTGACTGGCGAGGTTGTTGACTAGTTGTAAAATTGGGGTGGCATATGCCCGATTGAGGCTTTCTCGAAGTCTTCCATCAAATTCTGCACAGGTACCACCTCCCGCCTGGATATCATCAAGGTGGCACTCCATTGGATGTCATCCTAGCTGTGGGGGGAACATACGTCCGATTTTGATGATTTTTTCCTTTCGAGGTGTTAGTTCCATCACATTTCCAATGTGTGACATGATTTGCTAATAGTATGGGGGTTTTCTAGACTTCGTAATATTCTTTGTATGAATTGAGATTCTCACTTAAGCAAGAAAAATCATCCCACGCTCACCGCACCAATGAAAGATTAGTCCTGGAAAGTGATTCCATGCTTTAATCTTCTAATTTAGACTCTCCTTAAGCTCTTGGTTTGGTGAAGGTTCCTGCAAAATAGAATCAGTTACTATGGGGGGCTAGCCGATTGACCGGTATAGCTTCTCCGATGCTTAAGTTAGATCAGATATAAGAGAGGAGATAAGGGGTTTTCTGTTAAAAATAATGTACTTTTGAAGGATAACTTAAGAAGACCTTTTGTAGACTTTGATTCACTCCTAATTTTATTAAGAGAAGGAGTTATATTTAAATAGATCTCTTACCTAAATAAATATTTATCTCCTCAATAGGATAGAGTTTGTTCCTATACAATGAGAGTACTAATTTGGATAAACTACCTTAATTGTGGATAAAGCTTTAGGAAATTGAATCTCGGTTGGATTCTATTCCTAAGCTTAAGGAATCCTTCTAGAATGACAAACCGACTTGGCTTAGTATCCTCTTGCTGAGATAAGGTTAGATTTGGTCTTCTTGCTATATTGAGGCTGCTTATTTGCCTGGTTACCCAAGCTGTGATGGACATGCGTTTAGTAATATTTTACTAAGTTATCAATTGCATTTGTATTCTCTTAGTTCATTAACAAGTTCATAATAACATTAATACGTGGAGTAGAAAGAAATAACAAAAGATGGAAGATTACTTACATACAACCTTTGAAAATTAATAACATGTAACATAGTAAAAGATCGCACAACACGCTCGCACTTCAAGTCAAGTATTTCAATGATCAATCAAGTTTGCTTCTTGTATACCTTTGTCACAAATTTACTTTAACCAAAAGAACGTTCATCAAAATACACCACATAAAAACCTTGAGTTTCTGAGGAATATGAATTATTACATAGTTTATTTTGACTAAAACTTGAGATGGGAAACAAATTTTATCTATATCTAATAATAAAACCCAATAAGCTCTTTTAACCGCATTAATCTCTTGATGTTTCAAATGGTCAAAAAGGAATTTTGGCATGAGGAAATAAAATAAGGGAGTAGGGAAGATACATCGAGCCAAAATTGTTAAAAAAAACTCATGTACTTTGAACAAACTGATCTACACATATGACATCTAGTTATTTATTCTCTGTTGGAACTAACAAATATTCGTCTAGAAGAATCAAGGACCAATTTGTGTAACCACTAGTGCTCATGTAAGCTATGTATCCTCCAACACAATTGACATGTTAAAAGGAATTAGTGGACAAATGGATGCTCGACGGATATTTTTTCAATGTGATGAATGTTGGGACTAACAAATATCTCACATTGCTAGTATATTGGATAATCAAAAGCTTATAAGCATGAACCCCCATTGGTATGAGGCCTTTTGGGGTTAAGCCCAAAGCCATCAGGGCTTTAAACCCAAAGTAGGCAATATCATATCATTGTGGGGATATGTGGTGTCATTAGGTTTTCATGAATGAGCGCAACATGAGGTATCAAAGCCATGACCCGATGTTAGTGTGATGTGGATGAATTCTCGGAGTCTCGAACAAAGGTGTTACATGTAGTTTGATCACCAGTTATCCGTGTAACCGCTAGTGTGCTCATGTAAGTCGTATATCCTCCAATGCAATTGAGCTCTTGAAAAGATTTAGTGGAAGAACGAATGATCAGTCGAGGGAAGGTTTGACGGATATCTATTCGAGGGGAAGAATGTTGGGACTAACAAATATCCCACATTGCTAGCAAGTTGGGAGAATCAAGAGCTTACAAGCATGAACCATATCCCAATTGGTATGAGGCCTTTTGGGGTAAATCTCAAGAGCAAAACATGAGAGCTATAAGCTCAAAGTGAACAATATCATACCATCGTGGGATGTGTGGTGTTCATAGGCTTCTGCAAACCAGCGCAACATTCTCCGTTCCATTCAACAAAATTTGTTGTTCATGATTCCCCCCAAGCTATCTCCTTACAAATTCTAATAGAAGCATCATTCCCACTCTCCATTCATGGAATCTTTGAAGAATGACAGCCGAAAAAATGATACACCAAATGTAGCTTGGAGGATCAGATTAGGTAGCTTAAGGATCAATTATAAGCAAGATGATATTTTTTACTTCTCGTGCAAGGAAACTTTTTCAAGATGTTTTAATTTTACTTGTCATGCAAGCTAACTTTTTCCATGGCTAAAGAATCAACTATAGTAGGGTTATTTTCGTTGAAATGGATTCAAAGAAGAAGTTCAATGTCTTTGTTTCTGTTGTTGCGGATAGATGATCTTATTTAAACGTTGAGATTAATAGTTACAAGTTCCTAACTTTTCCATATCAATCTTGTTTTTTTTTTCTGTGTTTGTAAAACAATAAATAGGTTACGTTTGGGCTTGGCCTATCCCATGTATTTGGAGTCTTATTTCGCCCTTTTAACATTCGATGTTTAATGAAGTTCTGTCCCTTAAAAAATACATATTGAAATTTATTTGAATTTTTATAATATTTACAAGTATTTTTATTGATATATTGTTGTTTGGAGCTTATTCACGTATGGTTCCTCGCCCCTCCCAACAATTGTCATTAGTAGGATTCAAGCATGCTTCTCCTCTAACTTCCTCAACATAGTGCATTTTTTATTCTAAAACAAGCAATATGTGCATTCATTTATACAATCATATAGAACTATCTTACAGCTCACGGAGTATTTTCATTTGACGTTTTTTATTATGAACCAAAATTTTATTTTTTTAAAAAACATTATTTCGGTAAACGGCAGTGATGGTCGAATGGGATTGATTAAAATAAAAAAATTATGATGATGAATGATATTTTATGAAGAAAAAAAATTGAGATGATGAAATAAAATTGAAAGAAGGATTAAAATTGTAGAAGAATGAAAGAACGGTTACATAAGCATACTTTTCAAAATGTCAGTTGTGTTCTAAATATTCAAAAGTTTCTGATATCTCCTGATCAACTTTCAAAAAGTAAAGTTCTCTCATTGTTATGTCTCTATTTTTGTTAAAGAGATTTGAAAAGTCAATCAACCAAAAACTAACATAGATATTGAGAAGGTAAATTGATGTATTTTAAACAAATTCAGAGTAGTATTAAGCACATTTAAATTTTTAGGTTGTCAAGTGACTATTTTGAACAAATTCAGGATAATAAATCGATTAGTCCTAATATAATTGAAAATGAGGCTTCTCTTTGTTCATCACATCACATGCGAACATGCGATACACAAGGATCGGTTTTATTTCTCGTGGCCAATTTTCCATAAAGTTAAGTTTTGTTAAATAAAAATTTTATTGAAACATTCAACTTTCTTTTATTTCTCTTAATTTAGATTATGGTTTCCATTGCATTTGTCGAATTTTGGTTTTATTCTTTTTAAAATATTCATAGAATAAATTGAAATTTGACACGACATTTCTCAAGAATTTCATAAGAAATATATATTCCATTTCATCATATTTTGTGAACCAAACAGAATTTTAAACTTATGTGTATACGTAAATAAGTACATCATGTAAATGCCAAAATCAATAATTTTATTTATGAAACAATAATTTTATTTAATTATAAAATAAATAAGTTTAGAGCCTAGTTAGAACACATAAATTTGAAATTACAATTACAAGTAAAAATTTGTAGCATGTGCAATTCTACTACAGTTAATGTCGAATGGATCTAACTACCCCGAGTTACATACCGTCTGACTTGTTTTTTGCAAAAGGTTTTCAATTGGTTGTGGTGTTTATGGTATGCTCGAAACGACTTGTTGAATTTTTCGTGATAGTTTTTGTTATCATCAATTCTTTTGCAAACAGCTCACTGAAGTTGTCATATAATATGTGATAATCTTTATAATGACAACAAAAGTTGTAGCAAATGAAAATACTATGACGAGAAAATTGCTGTCAAAAAAATTGTAAAACTTGTGACAATATTTGTTTGTTACAAATAGATATATGTTACAACTTATTGATATTTTTGTAGCAACGGTATTGTCACAAATATGTGTTTTCGATGACTTTTTATAGTTGTCATGTAGTTTAAGTTCATTTTGATGTTTTATTTGTTACGATTAACTTATTTGTGATGAGTATTTTTCTTTTCAACCACAACAAAAGTTAATATGACAATAAATTGTTGTAAAAAATTATTGCAATATTCCTGACAACATTTTTTGGAAATACTATCAATAGAGGAGTTATTAGCTATAACAACATGACAATTATTTGTTGTGAAGCAATGTTTTACGTGACAACTTTTTTGCTGTTTTTTGACAACTTGTGTTGTCACAAATTTTTTGGTTTCTCGTGGTGACTCTCAACCACCTTCAGTTATGAAGATGGATGTTTTCGTGTTTAGCTTTATGTTTTATCACAAGTTCACAACTAAGAATAGGCAGGACCGGTTTTACGAATTTTGAGACCCTAAGCGAAAATTGATTTTATTATGTTTTACGTTTAAAACTGTAAATACAAAGTTAATTAATAAAGAAAAATCATTTAATGAAAGATAAATATACTCTATTGTTACCAACAATAAATTACGGTAAAAATATTTAATGATAATAATTAAACTTCATTAATTAGTTAATTAACATCCACTGATAATATTATAATTCATTAATTAGGTAACTAAGTATATTTTTTTAACGAAAAATATAATATTACATATATATGTCTATATAAAATAATATGGGGGCCCTTAATTTTGTGAGACCCTAAACATGGACTATATACCATTAATGAATAGGTGATATCTATTCATGTTCCATTTCTCAAATGCAATGTTGATGTGCCAAATTTGGTTTACAATTGTCAATGAGATATACGAACTTTGTCTTTACTAACATAATAGTTCACAGACTTCAAAACTTGACATAATGATATATAAACTTCGTATTTTATTGACATTATGGTTAAAATTGCCTTTGACTTAAATAAAAACAGGTAAACTTATATATTTCTTTATTTTAATACTCCCTCTGATGCCGAAAGATAGTCGTTTTAGGCAATATTTTATTTTCTCTTTTGTTTTTTATTCTCACATATCAATGCAACATTCAATACTTTTTTACTAATTTAACCTTGTATTAATTAGGAAAGAGATTAAATATAAAATGAAATTATAAGCTAGTAATTAACAAGAGAGGGAATTTTATGATAAAGTAAAAGGGATATATTAGTCATTTTAATAGAGAAATAAATGTTTTATTAGTCTTGATGAAATTCCTAGAATGGTAATTTTTCAGCACCGGAGGTAGTACTCTTTTTCAATTCTAATTGTTACCACTATTTCATCCTTATATCCACCCAGGTCATCTAATTTGTACATGGGAGCCGCCGATGCTTCACCAAATCATTCACTTCGAAGGACCAGTTAAGAAAATCCCAAATCAATGCACATTTACCGCTTAACAAGCTTAATCTACAAAATAGGTTCCTTAGCGGGTATAATATGCTTAGTTTTGATTTCTTCCCCGATTTTTTGTTCCAAATAATGACATATGAATGATTGTCACAAATATGTCAGTTAAAATAAATTATCACTAAAAATATCCAATATGTGAAATAAAAAATTTGTTATCACAAAAACTATTTTGGTGTCAACAAAATAAGTGTTACAAAAAATTTATTATTTTGTCACAATAATTTTAAGTTAAAACAAAAATATGTCATTAACAACTAATAGTTGTCACTAAAGATATTCAATATGTGACGATAAAAAGATATTTTGTCACAAAATCTATTTTGGTGACAACCTAAAAAACTTGTTACACAAAATTTATTATTTTCGTGACAATAATTTAACAAAAATAAATGAATTGCAATCAATGATTGTCATAGATTATATTCAACATGTGACATTAAATTAGATATCTTTACAAAAATTGTATGACAACGTAAAAAAATATATTTTACAAATATTTATCATTTTTGTTATAATAAGTTTATCTCAAAACAAAAACATACTTTGGAGACAAGTAATAGCTGTAACAAAAAGTGTTAAATATGTAACATAATTTTCTAATTGTCACAAAAACTACACTTGTGACAACATGAAAGAGCTTGTGCATATAATTTATTAATCTTGTTACATTATATTTAACTTGAAACAAAAAAAATGCTTCAGTTACAAGTGAGAACAGTCACTAAAAATTTCAATATGTTATAATAAATTTTTGTGGTCATGTAAACAATTTGCTTTACAACGTGAAAAGTTTATTGCAAATAATGTATTAGATTCGTAATAATAAGTTAAACTTGAAAAGTTATAGAACATGTATAAACATAGTTTATATTACACTACATATAATTATTAAATACTAATAACACATGTATTATTAAAACGAATTCTTAAACGAATTTAATATTCCTTCTCCGTCTCTCTCTTGACCTCTTTCTTTACGATGAAAACCTAAGTCCTTGTTTGACTTATGATTTTCTCATAGTATGATATAATTCTAACTTAAATTCACTTGTTTAGTTGTATAGTTATCCCATAATTTTTTCAAGGTTCCAAGATCTATGAAAATAGAATCACGGATTTGACGATTCTTCATGATTTTCTTTTAAATCAAACTAAATTTTAAAAAAATAATACCATACCATATTATTTATCTAAACACAAAATTTTAAAAAACCATACCGTACCATAATTTAACAAATCACGGACAAATACGTTAGCCTAATTTCTCATCTACTTTTCTTGGTTCATGTGTTGGTATGGTTCTACTCTTCCTTCCCACCTCCTCCACCAACCCTCTTCTCGAGACCTGAATATGTTAAAGCTATCCATCGAAGTAACCTCACCACTGCATAATGCCTCATTTTATTTGTCACTTCCACTGTCATCGACCTATACGTTCATTTTGATATTCATTCATAAATATCCATTGGTATCCTGTAACTTATCTTTACTTTCCTTTTTCGTTCAATTTTTGTTATTGCATAATTAGAAAAACCTATTTTCTCCCAGTTTAAGATTTTGGAAGATGATGACGGAGCATAATGGATTTTAATTTCGATGCAAATAAGGTTCCCCTTGTTTGTTCTGTCAGTTAAGGTTTTCAGTGTAATTGTTCTCTTTGCCATTTTATTTATCATGCGGAGCACCTCTATAAATCCCTTCAATTCTATTCGATTTAAATGCTCAGTGAGTTACCTCACGACCCTAAAGCTTTCACTCAGGTTACTTTTTTTCCTGGATCTCTATTTCGTTCCCTCCATCTCATATGGTGATTTGCTCTTTTATTGTTTTGTTTGTTCTTGTATTTTACTTGATTTTTTATTTTATCGTAGCCTCTGCTCAAATTGCTTTTTTCTCTTGTGATAATTTGACTGAATATTTCTTTCAGGGTCATCTCCTTGCGGGAAATGATACAATATTTGAGTTCACAGGCATTCATGGTCAAGCGAGTTCACTTTCTCTTTAATCCTATGTGTATATGCAACATTGTTTTGCTAGGTTCCGATTTTTCTTGTATTTAATCATTAGCTTTTGGTTGGCTTTGTTATTTCAGTCATTAGTGTGGAGAGTTTCTATTCAGTCTAGCAAGGCTCGTGCTTTATCATTCGAAATTCTTTTCTGGGCCTTCTTCTTTTTTGTAAGCTGTTGTCAATGTAGGTCTGTATTGAACCTATGTTTCATATGTTTGAAATTAGTCCAATGAATGTTTATTGATTGACCACTTAGTTGGTGGATCACTTCTTAAGTTTCAGGGACGTGTAGGATAATATATTGATTATATTTAACTGAAGCATTCTTTAATGTTTCTTATGCATAGGTTGAGGCTCTTCAGCAGATGGATAGATCATATTTTGGGGAAGGATTAACGCTTTTGGGGAACAAGTAGTTGACTTGGTTGCATTTGGGCTATCTTATTGAATTGGTTGTATAGGGAAAGGATGAACTTTGAAGAATAGAATCAGCTGGAGATAGGAGGGGTGAATTGAAAGTGGTTAAAGATGATAACACGATCCAATCTTGCAGAGCAGTTGAGAGAATGTCATCTCCGTATTTCACCCTTGATGTTGTCGCTATCATTTCTCCGGCTGGCAGTAAATTTTTTAATGTCATTCTTCCAAGCGCAAGTTGCTATTTAATTTGTCAAGGTTAGTGTAACTATCAGTTTCAATGTTAGTTTATTTGAATTGAAACTTCTAGTGTCATTATTTTAAAGACTTAATTCATGGAGCAGCTTTGGTAAATCTATCTATTAGTTGTGTAAGCTAAAACAAGAAGACAATGAATCTGTCCAATTTGAACTTTAGGTCAAACTCTTATAGTTAATTGCTTTATATCTTGTTTCACTTTATAGATTTTCATTTTCCGGTGAAGTCTATATTACATAGGGCCAATATGGTACATGGCTTGCTAGAAGCCTGACTCTTGTTTTGTGTTGTTCATTGGTGACCTCTTCGTGTTAAATTAATTTTGTATGATGTGTAAAGTGTAAACTCTTCATGCGTGGATTTGATTGCTAGATTAATTCCTCTACGAGTATGTCCATTTATATATTCTATGGAGAAAGGCCCATTTTATATTTACTTTGTCAAATGCATGTTTAGAGTTTTCGAATCTCTAAATTATCAAGCTATTTTTGTTGACATTTTGTATTTACACAGATCATGCAATAATCTTATCTTAATCTGTAATTTTTTTTCTGCTTTCTTTCTAACTATAAACTTTCAAACTTAGCTAAAGAATGTTATGGATTGTACAGCTGGACTGTAACGTTACACTGATATTGTGGAGGGTCTACAGCAATTAGATTAAATTACATTAAATTAGATTTATTACTTTTCCATATTTGGACAGTTCGTAATGTGTATAATACTGTACTTCTCAATGGGAATTATATATCAAATTCTTCCAATTCTCTCTTAATTAACATGGTGTCAGAGCTCGTTCGTGAGTATCTGTAGAATTTTTTTAGCAGGACACTGATCCTGCTCTCTTACCAAAATCAGTCCCTTCCTTTATTCTACAGAATTTTTTTTCACTCACCTTCACCATAGAAAGCCTCTATAGCTTCCGATCGGCAATTCCCCAGAAGCCGACGTCCATTGCGGCCACCAACTTCCGACGACTTCTTCACGCGCTGTTGCTTGCGGCGTTCGTTCCCGGCGAAACTTTATCGGCGACGTCGTTTTCCAGATTCCAGCGCCTCAGTCCAGTCAGTTTTTCGATTTGGTGAGTTTCTGTTTCTGTCCAAATTAAGCAGACCCTTTTTTGTATTTCGTGGGTATTTGGAGTTACTGTTTGTGTTGGGGTTGTTTATTTTGTGGGATATTGTTTTGTTTTTGGGCAAATTAGCTTTATAGCATTATAACGGGGGAAGATAGTGCAAAGAAAATTGTTGCTGAAGTTACTTTTGGCTCTTCTCGTATAACTGATAGAAAATTACTCGAAACTATAATCAGTGGAAAAGAGTTATTCGTCGATTTATAAATGGGGCTAATTTAGAAAATCATTTGACTGATAAGCCACCTTCGGACCATGTAGCTAAAAGAAAATGGGAAAATGATGGTGATAAATTATTCAATCAAATTCAAAATACCCTAGACCCATTTGTTGCTGATGTTATTACCCATTGTGCGTCTGTTAAACAGTTGTGGGAATATCTTTAATTCATGTATGCTTCCATAGAAGATATGTCCTATATTCATAATCTGATTTCTAAACTTTACCGGCCAGACCAAAAAACTGGCTCCCTTAAACAGTATTATACTTAATTCAAAAATGCTGTAGAAGAAGAGCGATCCTTCTTTCCAATTGTTGCCGATGTCAAGAAAGTGCAAGAACAAAAAGAACTTGTGCAGGTGCAATGGTTTCTAGCAGGATTGGGATCCGAATATGACGTGGCTTGCACTCAGTTGTTAACCATTGGAGGAACACTACCTTCGCTTTCTGACATCTATGCTCGACAACTTCGGGTATCTAAAAATGATGAGACGATGACTGGTTTGATATCAAATGACCTACTGGCATTAGCAGGTAAAGTTAATTCAAGTTGTGAAGTTGGGAATGCAAGCAACACAAGTGGTAAAACCGAAAACTCATTCAATAATGACAACTCCAATCAATTTTGTCGTTATTATAAGAAAAATGGACATATAATTGAAAATTGTCTTAAGTTGAATCCAAGTAAGAGGAAGTACCCAATAGGAAGAAATTTTCAAACATGGCCATTCAAGATTCACTTTACCTCTTCCCCAGGCCCCTTTTATAACAATCTCAATTGACGAATATGCTCGACTTACCGAGGCTGAAAAACATTATTCAGGAGCTCTTGAACAACCATCTACTTCTGCCTCGGCAAATGCAGGTACCAAGGCTGCTTGTCATACCACCTCATCTCGTAGTTGGATTATTGACTCAGGTGTCACTGATCATATAACCGACAACTCAGGTAATCTTTCCTCCTTTAAATCTTCTGTCAAACTACCTCCTGTCACCTTGGCAAATGGATCACAAGCTTCTGTTATTGGACATGGAACAATCTATTTAACGAAAACCCTTTCATTGTCTTCTGTTTTATGTTTATCTCAATTCCCTTTTAACTTATTATCTGTTAGCCAACTCACAAATAACCTTAATTGTTGTGTTATTTTCTATCCAACTTATTGCCTATTTTAAGATCTTGTGACGAAGCAAATTATTGGTAAAGGGTGTTTGGTGGATGGATTATATACACTTGAGATAACTTCAAGATCAGTGCCTCGATTAGTTGCGTGTACAAGTTCCTCCTCCTTACGTTATCTCCATTATCAACTTGGTTATCCTCCTCTTCATAATCTAAAAACATTGTGTCCTAGTTTGAAACAAGAGTCCACCCTTAAATGTGAAGCCTATTAATTTGCTAAACATCATAGGGTAACTTACTCCCAAAGAAGAAATAAACGTGTCGAGTCTTCATTTGACTTAGTTAATTATGATATATGGGGTCCTTGTCTAGTATTATCAAAATCATGTTTTCATTACTTTGTGACTTTTGTTGATGATTATTCTCGAGTAACTTGGCTTTATCTAATGAAAAATCGTTCAGGACGCAATTCAACAAACCCATTCGTATTTTGAGAAGCGATAATGCAAAAGAATATATTTCAAACACATTCACATCGTACCTTTTACACCATGGCATCATTCACCAAACTTCTTATATTTTTACTCCTCAATAAAATGGAGTGGCTGAACGAAAGAACATACACTTATTAGAAATTGCTCGAGCAATAATGTTCCATAACTTGCAAAACCCTTTTGGGTTGATGCAGTTTCCACTACTTTTCTCATAAACTGAATGTCCTCGTCCGTACTTAATGGTCAGGTCCCTTATTCTATTCTTTTTCCATCACAAGTCTTATTTCCTCTTCCTCCATGAATATTTGGATGTACTTGCTTTGTTCAAGATATGCGATCTTAGGTTTCAAAACTTGATCCAAAATCTTTCAAATATGTCTTTTTGGGATATTCTCATCAACAAAAGGGATATCAATGTTATTCTCCGTCTCTAGAACATTATATGGTCTCATCAGGTGTTACATTTTTTGAAAGTACTTCATTCTTTAATTCCATTGATTCTAATTCTATATCCTCTCTAAATACCTTAGAAATGAGTTCTTGATTTATACTATGAGTGAGCAAGTACTATCTACTCCAATTATTCAGCCAACCATTCGTTATATCTATTCACATCCTAAATCGCAAGCGATTGAGGCATCATCCTCCAGTTCAGACACCAATGTGACACCTGCTACTTCGTCTCAAGATCTTGTCCCTTCCCTTGAACCAAACTTTAATCAACCAGTTGCCCTTCGCAAAGGTAAACGTACTTGTACTTATCCCATTTCCGCCCTTGTTTCTTATGATACTCTATCACTCGCATCTAAGTCCTTTGTAGCTTCTTTAGATTTAATTGTTGTTCCAAAGTCTGTAGCAGAAGCATTATCCCATCTAGGTAGGCAAAATGCAATGAAAGAAGAAATGATGGCTCTTGAGCATAATAAAACTTGGGATTTTGTGAAACTACATTCAAGAAAGAAAGCTATTGGTTGTAAGTGGGTCTACACAATTAAGATGAATCTAGGTGGTTCAGTCTCTTGACTAAAAGCTTGTTTGGTTGCAAAGGGTTATGCTCAATCTTATGGAATTGACTACTCTGAGACTTTTTCTCTTGTTGCAAAGCTCTCTTCAGTTCGGCTTTTTATCTCATCAACCGCCACTTATAATTGGGATCTTCATCAATTGGATGTGAAGAATGCTTTCTTACACGGGGATCTATCCGAAGAGGTATACATGAAGCAACCACTTGGATTTGTTGCTCAGGGGGGGTCTGACAATGTTTCCAAGTTAACGAAAATCATTATATGGCCTAAAATAATCTCCTCCGACATGGTTTGGAAAATGTAGTTTAGTCGTGACTAAATTTGGTTTACAAAGAAGTGCATATGCTCATTCTGTGTTTTTCACATCATCTAGCTCAGGTGCATTTTTCTAGTTGTGTATGTGGATGACATTGTGATTAGTGGAAGTTATAAGACAGGAATTTTAAAGTTGAAAGAGTTCATTGGTACTTGTTTTCAAACAAAGGACCTAGGATCAATAAAATACTCCTTAAGGATTGAAGTTCTACGTAGCCAGAAGGGTATCTTTTTAACTCAGAGAAAATACTATCTAGATCTACTAAACAATGCGGGATTGATTGAAGCAAAGACTTGTGATGCAACAATGGTGCCAAATATGAAGTTAAAACCAGAAGAAGGAGATCCACTTGAAAATCCTGAAAGATATAGAAGGATAGTTGGGAAACTGAATTACCTAACTATTACGCATCCTGACATTGCATTTCCAGTGAGTGTGGTTAGTCAATTCATATCTTCTCAAAGAACATCGCATTGGGATGCTCTCATATTTTGAGATATTAGAAGAGAGCATCTGGATAAGGAGTAAATACCGAAACCAAGGTCATCATATGACAGAGGGATATACAAATGCAGATTATGATAGTGATATAACAGATAGACGGTCCACGATTGGTTATTGTGTATTTGTTAGAGGTAATCTTTTATCTTGGAAGAGTAAGAAGCAGATAGTGGTATCACGTTCAAGTGCAGAATCTGAATATAAAGCTATGGCATAAACAACTTGTGAGCTTGTGTAGCTATGTCACTTACTTGAAGAAAGCGGCTATTTATATTGCCAACAACCCTGTATATCACGAATGAACTAACACTACTACATAAGTGCGCAATTGCAACACCAGTTTGGTGCTGCATTAGATGCTGTAACCGTTACAATTGGCTATTTTACCATTGCATTAGGCAAAACCCAACCGTTGCAGATATTAACGTTGCTTTAGGTCTAATGCAATGGTTATTTATGCCTATTGCAACGGTTCCATACATTTTTAATGCTCCGTTGCAATAGGTGTATTGCAACGATATTATTAGGCTAATGCAATGGCTGAGTAATTTTTTACCGTTGCATTAGTCCTTCTAATGCAACGAGTCAAACATATAACCGTTGCATTAGAGTGAACCTAATGCAACAGTTTCCTTGACAACCATTGCAATAGGTAAG
>CATIWQ010049234.1:0-12173 GCA_949673415.1 Euphorbia schlechtendalii | reverse complement strand
TATGACACATAGACATATCATAAACTTCGAAATAGAAAGTATAAGTAGAAAGCAAAGCAAAGTTGTAAGGTATGCAAGTGAAAGCTAAAGTTGATAAAACCGTATCCACTCTTTAATGGGAGTCATCAATTCCCGCAATTCTTGCGTCTACTTTGAATTCGGTCTTGGCCTGTACAGAACCACCTCTAGGATGCTATTCTTTGCCTATATCGAACAAACGAATATTGAAGAACGAAAACTTTTATTGATAAGTGATTTGCAAGTACTTAAACAAGGATTCAAATCACTTAAACATTTTCTAGCTAGCACTTAAGAACGTAGCGACTCTATCTACACACACACTATATTCCTTCTAATTACTCACCCATTACTTAAAACAAGCAAGGGCTAACTACCAAGGGACATTCTAGGTTGACTAAGCATGATTAGATCCAGATTTTTTGTCAGCTCTTTGATAATAGGATCTGCTACCTTTACCCCTAGTGGGCGATCACTCATGTCGTAGTCCTAATGCACAAAGATGGGATCTTACTAATGAGCTTGTATCATTCCACATTCTACTCGCCCAACCGCATATGTAAGCAGTACGGGAGGAGCTAGAGGATATCAAATAACATATACTCTTCCTGGGTTTCTGAGAGGCATCATTCTTGACCAGACATGCTACCAATCATGTAGATTCTGTACACCCAGTTTGCTCATCTTGATTTTGGGGTGGCCAAGTCTACGGAGATAGACAGATTCTATCGTGGATGGCTAGGTGCAATCAGGTCTCTGATAAACCATGAGTGGTATGCTTGGGTGATGATAAGTGTATAATTAAACTTATTATCACATTAATTTCATACATTAAGCACTATAGTTTTAGTCATTTTTATACTTCATATAAAAGATTTCACGTTGTATGTAGTTGTTTGTTACGCAAATGCAGATACTAGGTAAATCTTGGGAGTAAAATGATCTAAAGTGGAATTCTATGAAAAAAGAGTGAAAAAGGTGCAAAAAGATGCATGGAACTTAAAGATTTGGCTTTGGATCGAAGCTGTCAAAGATCGGTGAAGTTACAAGGAGAATTCTGAAGAAAAATGCAATTCATGGTCACGACAATCATTCACAGTCGCGATTTGTTCTTCTACAAAACAGAAGTCTGCTAATCAAAGATTCATAGTCGCGACTTGTATATCGCAGTCCCGACTTGGACGGTTTTCTAGGTTAATCTTCTTAACTAACAACTGCCAGATAAGAATGATCAACCGCCATCAACTACGAATGAATAGACACCTATCAGAAATCAACTAATCATGAAAAGGTGCCTATCCATTGTTGATTAGATTGAAGCTTCTCAACCAATCACAATGAAGTGATGCAATCATTCACCAATGGACATAACTCTTCGTATGGATAGACGTAACCCTTAGAACTCTATAAATAGGGCTCCAAACCTTACAATTTCGTGCAGCAAGTGGTGCATTATAGTGCATGAGTGAGATATAGTGTGTGTATAGATAGAGAATTCGCTACATTCATATGTGTTAGCGAGAAAATGTTTAAGTGATTTGAATCCTTGTTTCGATCACTAGATTTCTCTATATTCTTGAGCGATTGTTGTATAAGTGTACTTGCAAATCACTTATCAATAAAATTTTTCATTCTTCAATATTCGTTTGTTTGATAATCGTAAAGAATAGCATCCTAGCGGAGGTTCTGTACAGGTAGAGACCAAATTCAAAGTAAACGCAGGAATTGCGGGAATTGACGACTCACATTAAAGAGTGGATATGGTTTGATCAACTTTAGCTTTCACTTCCATACCTTACAACTATGCTTTACTTTCTACTTATACTTTCTATTTCGAAGTTTATGATATGTCTATTTGTCGTAATGCGTATTTCGTGCTATGTCTTTTATGTTAATCAAGTTATATCCGTTGGAGTTATTTTTAAGAGTAGTTTCGGGGTTAACAATATCTTGTATAATCACTGGATCTATGATATAATTCTGTTTAGTGAGCAAACATTGTTGGAATGGTAACTTGCTAAATGTGGCTATGTGAGAGCGACCCGTACTAAGCATAGTATTGATGTTGTCTAGGTTTTCATAATTGTCTTATTTCGTTTACGCTAGACTTAGAAAAGTCATTTCATGTGTTGCTTTGCGGTGAATCATTGAACATTTGAGTGTTTTGAACCGAGTATGTTAGATAATCTAGAGAGTCGAAATATCTTTGTTAAACTTGCATGTTTTCTCTTCTATACTTGTTAGTAGTGAAAAAATATCTACGTTTAGAGTTTCTAATCTTCCACATCTATATTTTCTCAACTGTTCGTTCTAATCTTCCTACCCAAAAATATCAACTCTATTTTTATTTCCTTATTTTTATCTTTCCCTTCCATATCTTTAGACCTGGTTCCTTCCCTGTGGGTTTGATATCTTTTAAAACTACATCGTAACTGTATAGTTGCAGTTATCATCATTTGTCTATTTTATAAGAGGTATTGACCACACCTACATTTATTTGTGAACATGTTTTTGGCGTAGTTAATAGCCAACATTTCACAAGATTTTAGAACCATTATTTATTAAACTTATCAGTAGAAAAGTCGCAAACAAGAACCCAGTCATTGCTACCACGTCAGAAGGCGTGATAGTCAGCTCCCCCACAAGTAAGTGGAAGGTATGAGTCATCTCGGACCACCGCTCTACCAAAGCTGTCAGGGCAGAATGAGATAAATGAGGCATATGGTCTGGCAAAATCTGAGCCAGTGGGCCGAAATTAGTGGCAGAGATAGCAGTTCGAAGCTCCGGATCTCCAGCCGTGTGGCTCCACCACTCCCCCATGGCCCCAATACTGGAAAAGTTGGTATAGACCTACGGCTACAAAAGATAGAAACCGAATGTAGAAAATAAATCTCAAAGTAAAACATGGGCTTCCGTATCCTTTTCTATCCCAAGATAAGAGCCTCATCTCATTTCTAAACATGTGGGCTATCAGGCTTTGAAAAATAGACCGAAATTGGGTTTTAAATCAGTTTTTTCAGGCAAAGAAGAAAATGTTTATGCCTCTGCCTTTCAATATCGTTGACGATATTAATCAATATCACCAACGATATCACAGTACTGTCGATGATATTACACAATATCGTCAACGATATTGCAGTTACAGAGGCAGAAAGTAGCCATTGCCGCGATTTCCATCCCTAAAAATCCAAATTTTTTCTTTTTAATCCCCCACAATGGGTTCCAAACCATCTTGAACTACCTATAATCACTAAATAAAGCCCAATCATGCATTAATTTCATCTAAATCATGCAGTTTTTACAAATCTAAAAACTAGGTTTTCAATCTAAAATAGGAAAAAAAACTCAAAATTAAGGGAGTTTCGGGTTACCTGGATGATTGAAGCGTGTTCCCCGAGCCTTGGGCACAAGGAAGTGATCGGAGAATTAAAAGAAAAGATGATGAATTCATCGCCCAATTCAAAGCAGAAACCTTTCTCCACGGGGCATAGTCTAAATCCCGGGATATTGGGATTTACATCAAGCGAAGTGGAGGAGATGGCCCTCGGATTACGGGGCCTGATCTTACACAACATTCTCTATGAAATTTAATAGAAAAAAATAACTTTTTTGAGGTTTTGTTTTCGGATGAAAAGAGGAAAAGGGGAATAGTTTGGTTTTATTTCAAAAACCTGAGCCCTAGATATCGTCAACGATATATCGGTATCATTAACGATATCGACCAATACCGTTAATGATATTGGTTCTCAACCCAGCCCAATTCTTTTTTCTTGGGCCCAAACGCGTTTTAATCCTTTTAAATTCATTTTTCAGTATATTTTAACTTGGAAGAAGACTCACAAATCATTGAGACTTGATGAATTGTTTTTAAAACTCAGTCGCACCAACCCGAGAAACCAACACATTTTCAATTCTTTATTGAAGGGGAAAAAATTTTTGCTTCCAGCAATCTCAATCAAGAAATTAAAACATGCATTCATAGCTTGCATTCTTTGAAATTTCCTGACTTTTTATAGTCACCCGAACTCTTTACAGTTCGATTTTCCGACTTTATAAAGTCACACGAACTTTCAACAGTTCAAATCCTGACTTTTTACAGTCACCCGAACTTTTTACAATTCAATTTTCTAACTTTTTACAGTCACCTGAACTTTTTACAATTCAAATCCTAACTTTTTACAGTCACCCGAACTTTTTACAATTCGATTTTCTGACTTTTTACAGTCACTCGAGCTTTCTACGGTTCAAAACCCATCGAATTTCACAAACTTCGAACTTCTCATAGTTTTCTATACCCTCCGACTTCTTACAGTTGAACGAACTCTTATAGTTCGCCATACCCTCCGACTTCTTAAAGTTGAATGAATTTCCTACAGTTCGCCATTCACGAGGGGCATCAAGAGACCAATTCCCGAGGGCCGAATCAAGAAGAAAGCTTCCAGCCATCATCTTCAAAGAAAGTACCAACCACGACCTTACAGGTATTGTCTCTAAACCTCGTTGCTTTTTCAATCATGGGACCATACTAATCTCATATCAGCAATGATCCCACGAGGGGCAGTCTGTGAGCACGGGTCCTGAAATCACCCAGAATTCATCTGCCTTGTTTCTTTGGATTTCATTCCTATTAAAAAGCCCAAATAAATAAAAAAGCCCACTTGTATAATCCATATCGTTAACGATATGACGGTATTGTTAACGATATCACATGATATCATTAACGGTATTGTCTTTATAGGCAGACAACGAAAGAAAATTTCACATTGTTTAGTCAAAGATACCCAATTTTCACCCATAAATCCAGATTTTCTTCTCCAAACAGCCTGTTAGCAGGTGGTCAACAGACATGATGACTAATGAGTGGGAGAAAATGGTGGAGGGGACAAAATAAGTGGGTAAACCACTTTGACTAAGGGGATTTTTTGGATTGAAGAGAGCCCTACAAAAGAGAAGCTGTTTTAGCAGTAAAGAGGGACGGATAGCAAGAAGGAGGAGGAGAAAATATTCAGTAAAAACTCAGCAAGAACAAGGAGAAGAGGAGGCCAAACTTTTTGAAAGAGAAAACGATAATCCCGAGTTTTCTTTCCGATTCAAACCCAAGGGTAGAGAGACTCTAATCTCTTCCCTTCACATTCAAAACCAACTTATTCCAGAAGCCTTATCAGCCTTCAAAGGAGACGTTCACTATCCCTTTCCAGCAAAAATTGCAAAATCGCAAAACCGAGCCAAAGAAACGAGGAGGACTTTCTGGGTACTTTCGTGGACCAAGCAATGTGGATTCACAGCTACGGGGTAAGCCTCGTAGTTCCCAGAGTCGTGCTTCATTTGTTTTTATCATATATATATGTGTTTGATGTGATAAATACGTGAAAAATGAAAAGATAAAAAAGACAGGAAAACGGCATGTATTCTGCATGTTCAATATCGTTTGACAATGTTGCGATGTCGATAACGATATCGCAATATCATTGAACGATATCAAGATATTGTTGAACGATATCAAGAAATTTTTGAACGATATCACAATATCGTTCAATGACATTAATATATCGTTTAACGATATCACTTTCCAAGCAGAATACAGGCAGAATATTTGTAAAATTTCCAGATTTCGATTCATGTTCAAGAGGGTCAGTGGTGACTATTCAGGCTTGAAACTTGAGTTTTCAGTAATGTGATGTGTAAGCGTGGAATTTGGATGGTTGGAGTCGATACCCCTTCACCGGGATATTATTTTATCGACTTTAACTGTTTCCTCTTCGGGATGATTTCCAATAATGTTAAGATTCATGTTTTCATACCTAGATTTATTTTCTGAAGATATTATTAATTTTCTGATGATGTTATTATGAAGTGTATTAGGAAATCTCGATGAAGGGAACCGAAATTCCCGGATACCGACCCAATGAATGATTACATGTGGCATTTTCACTAAAAATTGGTTAAATAAACTTGTGTGTATAAAATGAACCATTTTTATGAAAACAAATTCCAAAGCTCTCCACCGATGTTTTAAATCCGACCGCTCGGGTCTCTCAGAATCAAAGCGAACATACTTGTAATGATGTGTGATGTGCCGTATTTGTGCTAACCTTTGTGGATGTTGGTAGTCTAGGATAGATGTATGTTAGGATTTATTTTCCTTCGGGTATCACTTTTAATTTTGAAATCTAATGTAATATTTGTTAGATACTGATGTATTCTAGGCGATTGTAACCCTTAGATTCTGATGTATTTAGGTGATTTGTAATACCCCAAGCCCGGTGATGTAATTAATATCCAGTAGAATAGGCACATTTCAATTTCCTACGTGTTTACTTTCTGCAATTTACTTACTGTCTTATGTATGCGCAATAAAAATAAACCGAAAATATCTAGTTTGGTTTGAATATTATAAATGTGGTTTCTATCGTAGTGTAATTTAACTCAAATGATGACGAAATAGATAACTCATCCCGAACCCAAATCTCTGAACTATAGCACCGTTTAGGCCTAACGGATCTAGGTTGTACCAAAATTTCCCAGAAGAGCTGATCCGAGTGGCGACTCTGAGTACCATAGGCTAGAGGTTCTGATCTCGAGTCTTCTTAATTTGCAACGTATTTTCAAACAAGCCACGATTTCCTCCAAGGGAACCTCTTTTCCAATGTGCTCCCATGTGCATGTTTTCGAAAACCCCATGCCCCATCTCATGGGGATGTCGCCTCGTGGCGACCGCGCGGGACCTCTGAAACGTCGTCCACTCACACCTTCCTTGGTTGCGAAATTGAATCATACTCTTTTTTTTATCTTCAAAATCAAATGTCACTAGACATTCTAAAATCCAATCATGATTTGGTGGAAATTGCATCTCCACAAATCTACTTAAACCAAAATCAGCAAGATACGTCCCCATTTATTCATGGAGTCCTAATGTCTCCAAGAAAATCAAATCAAGAAAAATCATACCGTTGATTTCCAACTTATTTAGAACTTGGAATCTCTTTCCTTCTTCACATGTGCAAATTAGAAAAGGATAACCATACTCTTGTTGGTAGTTCAAGACTTCTCTTCTATTTGCTGCTACCTTGACACAAGGCATATTGGTTTTGAAACAAAGGTTGAAAAAAAGGTTTTTTATTGTAGAAGTTTTGAGCTGAAAGAATCAGAGTTTTGAGCTTGGTAGAAGGTTATGGTGGATATGGAATCAATCTAGACCTTTATATAGAGTTCTGCTAGGTCATTGATTTGCCAAAATAGTCAATATAATCATTTTTCCTTCAAACTAGCCGTTAATGGTAGTTTCAGCCATCTGCCGCATGTTAAATCATTATCTGTAACGGTTATATTCTACCTATGTCATGATCGTGAAGGCTTGTCATGATCGTGGCTTTTCTCATGACAGAAACAGATAGTTTCACTGCATAATGTCATGGGCGCGATCTATATTCGCGATCGTGACTTGCTGCAATTCTTCTATCTTTTTAATTTTTAGACCTAGTCCTAAAAAACTTAAGAAAACAAATATGTCAAATATAAATATTTTATAAATTCATATTCAACAATTTTTGATAAACAAACAATTAAACGAAAAAAAGAAAAACAAACAAGAAACAATAAATTGTACAGAATCCTAAATCTAAGTGGGGGGCAAATATTTATTCAAAGGAAAGCAATTTTGTCAATAGATCTTTCTTACAGTAGGACTCCTATAGATCTTGCTTGATATCAAACATAAGATTATGAATATCATCGATTTTCCTATGAATCGAGGTCTGCGCCTCCATAAGTTCATTCAACCTTCCACGCAGGTTGTTTGTACTACATTCTTCCTCCCTTGTAATTTCCCATTCTCGTCATCTATCAGCTTCCACTCTATCATCCCATGATTTCCAATCATAGGTTATTCTATCAACCTCAATGCAACTGACCAAAAATCCATATTCGAAGAAAACATCCATCTTTAACTCCAGAATTTCATCTTCGTCGGTAAAGACTTCAGTGGCGTAAGGCATTCTCCCAATCTAGCCCAACATATTCGCCGTAGTTTGACACCCGTATTCCATCATTCAGAGGTTTTGCATGGCAGACATGAGCGTCTCCATCATAATTCCTGAAATATCAATAGGTATGCCATCCCAAATTGCTTCCAAAACAAATAATTCTTCAAGAATGACAAGGTCGAATGTTGACTTGCCAAACAACACTCCACTTAAATAAAAGTTTAGTGTGAGCAAACGAGGGTCACAAATCCATCTGCTATAGGCATATTCTCATTTGTACTCGATTTGGCCAGTCAGATGATTCCATATTGGTAAGGGATCCATAAACAAAACATATTATAATAGCAATCCTTCTGAAATCCCATATACCTTTCCAGCGCCTTCCTTGTCAACTTATACTCTTTCCCATGATGATGATAGACTAAGCAGTTCTTCCTGCCATTCTTCCATACCAATGTGATCAACATTTCCATACAGTTATCCATACTGTTACCTAGAGTCATATTTGAGTAAATGACAAAGTTAAGAATACATATATAATACATAACTCTGTTATAAACATCGAGGTTGATGAAGCTAATCCTATGGTTTATATAGGAATTCTTATATTTAGCCTCCATAATGACTTCAAAATGGTCCCCTTCTTCTCTAGAATGGATAGGGAACGGAGCTTCGTACCATTCATGGAGATTTATAGGCGAAACCAGGTTGGATATGTTTGCGATAACCATTGTGAATGAAAGAAAAGATTGAAAGAAATGAAGTAGTTTTAAATCTAGAATAGATTTGTGCATTGAAAGGCAGAAATTCAGATTGTAGAAGTGGGAATTTGAAAATAACTCGCACATCAATCTTATAGGGGTTAATGGAATAATTGTCGAATAACTATAAAATTGCTACAGTTATCGCACAAGTCGTGATCATGATTATATGTCAGGATCGTGACATATAGAATTTAAGAAATAGAGAGTTTTAATTAGGGATTCACGAGTGCGTATAGGGGTCCCGAACGTGAATAGGAAAAATCGAAGAATTTTTTCTATTTATTGATAATTAAGACATAATAATATGACGTATCACCTCCAAGATGATTATTTCATATTCTTTTCACATCTAGGTCAGGATTTGAAAAATTGTACAGTTTAAGAAAGAAAAAAATAGATATATTAGAAAAATATATCGTATACTCCAAATATTTGATCTCTAAGAACGCACTTGCCTTCCCCAGCAACGGTGCTAAATAATTGATCGCAAGGTTTTGACTCTACTTATTCTGAGGGTTTATATTCTGTAATGATGCCAAAAACCTTGTTCCCCACTTTTCTACCAACATTTTGAGAAGTTCAAAATATGAACAGGTGTTGTCAATACCGCTTATCAAATAGAAAAATGTTGACCATCGCAAGTATAAAATTTCAATGTAGTTTTAAATGATATCAATCCAACAGGGAAGGGATTCGGTTTTAAAGACCAACTAGAGTTACGGGGTAAACGAAAATAGGGAATTTGATTGCAAGGGTTGGGATGATAGACTAATGAATGTATAGATATATGAACAGACTAGAGAAGATGTAAAATATAAAGATATTCCTAAGAACTAGTTTAGCAGAGAAAAACATGCAAAATCATCAAGAATATTTCGTACACTAGATAACTTCAACAAATACAGTTCTAGACATCTTAATATGCAATAATTCACCGCAAAGCAACACATGAGATAACTTTTCAAAGTTTAGGGCTAACGAATTATGACACTTATAAGAACTTGGATAACAATATTTCTATGCTTAGTACGGGTCTCTCTCACATAGCAATATTTAGCAAGTTACCACTCCAAAAATGTTGGCTCACTAAATAGCGTTATAATCACAGATCTAGTGACTATACACAATCTTGTTAACCCTTAAATCACTCTTAAAGTTAACTCGAAAGCATATAACTTAATTAATATAAATGACACAAAACGAATTACTCATTATGACACATAGACATATCATAAACTTCAAAATAGAAAGTATAAGCAGAAAACAAAGTAAAATTGTAAGGTATGCAAGTGAAAGGTAAAGTTGATCAAACTATATCCACTCTTTAATGGGAGTCATCAATTCTCGCAATTCCTACATCTACTTTGAATTTGGTCTGGACTCATAAAGAACCTTCGCTAGGATGCTATTCTTTATTAATCTCAAATAAAAAAATGTTGAAGAATGAAAACTTTTATTGATAAGTGCTTTGTAATTACACTCATACAACAAACACTAGAATTTGTGTAGAAATATAGTGATCGAAATAGGAATCGAATCACTTAGACATTTTTCTCACTAAGACTTTAAATGTAGCAAAATCTAGATATTTTCACTCTCTATCTGTACATGCATACTATCATTCAATGCCTTCTAATCATGCCATAACCTTGCTCCACAAAATTGATTGTGTTTGAACCCTATTTATAGAGGGTGAAGGGTTGTGTCTATCCAAAAGAAGAGTCGTGTTCATTGGTGAAGATTTGCATCACTTCAATATGATTGGATGCAAAGATTCATCCTCATCCGCAATGGAAAGGCACCTTTTCATGATTGGTTGACTTCCAAAAGGTGTCGTTTCGGTTGGTAGTTGATGGTGGTTGATCATTGTTATCTGGCGATTGGTAGTTGAAATGAGATAACCAATAACCGTCACAAGTCGAGACCTCGAATCACATGTCTCGACTGTGAATATTGATTTGTAACTTTCTATTTATGAGGAATAACAAGTCGCGATCGTGAATAGGTGTCACGATCATGACATGTTTTTTTCCTCATGTCTCTTCTTCCCAATTTTACCAATCTTTAACAGCTTCGATCCTAAGCCAAATCCTTGTATTCCACGCATCTTTTTGCACCTTTTTCACTCTTTTTCTATAGATTTCCACTTTTGATCATTTTACTCCCAAGATTTACCTAGTTTCTGAATTTGCACAAAAAACAACTACATACCATGTGAAATATTTTGTATGAAGTATAAAATGAAGCAAAACCATATCTTTTTATGATTGGAAATGTCATGATAATAAGTGTAATTATACACTCATCAAAAGTATAAGTAGAAAACAAAGTAAAGTTGTGAGGTATGCAAGTGAAAGCTAAAGTTGATGAAACTGTATCTACTCTTTAATGGGAGTTATTAATTCTCGCAATTCCTGGGTCGACTTTAAATTCAGTCTCAACTCATACAGAACCTCCGCTAGTATGTTATTCGTTGTGAATATCAAACAAATGAATGTTGAAAAATAGATTCTTTTATTGATAAGTTCTTTGCAATTACACTCATACAACAATAGCTCGAATATGTGGAGAAATCTAGTGATCGAAATAAGAATCGAATCACTTATACATTTTTCTCCCTAACACTTTGATCTTAGTGAAATCTATATCTTTCACTCTCTATCTATGTCATACACATTACACCATCTACACACACTAACATTGCTTATGAAAATGGTTTGATTTAACCCTATTTATTGAGTGTGAAGTGTTGCGTTTATCCAAATGAAGAGTCATGTCCATTGGTGAAGGATTGCATCATCTTCAATGTGATTAGATGCAAGAAATCATTCTTATCATCAATGGATAGGCACCTTTTCGTGGCTTCATTATTCCCAAAAGGTATCTTTTCATTTGATAGTTGGTGGCGATTGATGGCAGTTGACCTTTCTTGTCCGATGGTTGGAAGTTAAGAAGCGTTATCCAAAACCATCACAAGTCATGAGCGTGATATATATGTCATGATCGTGAATATAAGTTGGGAACTTTCTGCTTGTAAAGAATGACAAGTCGCGATCATGATAGATAGTCATGGGTATGATTTGTCTAATCGCAAACAGGAATCACGATCATGATATGTGCTTTTCTTCATGGTTCTTCTTGCAACTTTGCCGATCTTTGACAACTTCGATCCTAAGCCAATTCGTTGCATTTCGTGCATATTTTTGCACCTTTTTCACTCTTTTTGCACAGAATTCCATCATTAATCATTCCACTCCCAAGATTCACCTAGTTTCTGCACTTGCATAAAAAACAACTACATACCACGTAAAATCTTTTATATGAAGTATAAAATGACTTTAAACCATATCGTTTTATGATTGGAAATATCAAGATAATAAGTGTAATTATACACTTATCAATCACCCAT
>CATIWQ010049229.1:0-17962 GCA_949673415.1 Euphorbia schlechtendalii | reverse complement strand
TCTCTATGTATACCATTTGTCATAATTGATTTTTTTATATCTTTGAAATGAGAAACCATTTTTTTCTTTTATTTTGTAGAGTTATATGTAGTAACTCTCTTTATACGGTAACTTAGTTAATATTAGTACATGTAACTATATTAATAGTTTTGATTTATACATTTAACTTGAGATATGTATGAAATACTAAAAGTTTATCAATGAAAATACATGAATTTAGTTAATATGCATGATTAATACTTATTAATTAAATTCATGTATTTCATACATATTCACATTGTGAAGATATAAACTACATACTCTATAAATTAATAATTATTAATTTACGCGATTAATTAATACCTTGCTAAATTAATAAAATTTCATGATCCTAACATTATTAATTTATAGAGGTTTCACTGTAATATATCTCATCTTACCACTAAATTGTCCTGTTCTCCAAATATTGCCACATTTAGCTGGCGTAATGGCTTGTACAGAAAAATGCCTTCATTTTCATGGACGAAATTTTGTGAACAATTCTCCATCTTTATTCTAGTCAAAAGATGGGGAAAATTAATTTGATTTACATGTTTAAGGTTGGATAAAAGAGATGATATCTACAATCAATTAGTTATAATCATGACTATGAGAACAATATCCTGTTATGCAGGAGGGACAAAATATGCAGTAAACGACCCGGAAAAGGGATTTATACAGGGAAACTTCTGCTGAACTTGTATATTTTCTTAACAAGTTCGAATACAGTAACTCGTACAATTGCTAGAGTTACATGTTCTTGGACATCTTACGAAACTCGATTTTGTTAATCACTTTGCAGTTTCTCAATGATTTTAGATTCAGATCCAATTCAGCACAATAATACAAGTGGTTAGTTGTAAATTAAAGCCCAGGGCAGTCTTTACAGTTTGGATCCTAATCAGCCAACTTCGAAAATATATACACAAATACGGCTTAATTTCACCCATAACACATTAACTATACCTTAGCACATTCTATTCATTTTTGTTCATAAACATACATGAACTTGTAGGTAACCTTTCAATATTTTCCTAATTTGGACCATCATGGGATTCAAGGAAACTCTAATTAATAGTATTACATAATAAACAAGTGACTGAACGAGGTATTTGAGACTAAGATGTAAATAAGCTTGTCAACACAGTTTCCCGAAGAGACATAGCAGAATGATGAAAAGAAACCATAAGAAACAATAACCTACATGGAAATGTTGCATTTGGCAGGTAACAATGCATTCATATCCATAGTTTTCAGAACGTGGAGGTAATAAAATATACAAGCTGGGCACAAAAGTCTCTGCCTAGAGTTGTTCACATGCTAATAGATCTGGATTAAATACATACAAGGCACTAACCATGATAAAGAACTTTTCGTCATCTCTTTATGATGCTCATCATAAGGTCAACCAGATTTGAATAGAAGAATAGCTTTCTGGTCCAAATAAAAATAAACGAAGTGGTTCGTCTCGTGTGTCACGTATGAACCTGTTGATAGCCAAACCAGAAAAGGTTGAGATAAATAAGTCATATCATTACTCATTCATTTATAATCAAAATTATGAAAAACAGGCTCATTACTCGTATTTATCCACAAAACCAATATCAGCATCACTTGGTCAGAAAATAGTTGCCACTGCAATGAGATCAACTTCTTCAAACATGGGGGAATCAGATGAATATACACTTTGCGGGCATTTAAGGTAGTTTACCACTTAAAAGTTAAGACAGTACATATCAGCTCTTCCTTACATACTATGTGGGCATTTCAGGTATTTAACTACTGGTTCTAAGGGAGTTTCACAATTCAGAACTACAACAACATGCATTTAAGAAGCTTTGATGATGATGACTTGATTGACAGAATAAGTATGTTTAGCAAGATTAAGTAGCACTCAAATTCAAACTTCACATGTCAAACGACTTGGATTAAGTCCATAGTTGTCGAAGGCGAAAGGCGCTCTAAGGCGACAAGGGGTTAGCCTCGCCCGAAGGCGAGGCGCTCGCCTTAGGTACGTTTTTATATATGTATTGCGAAAATGTAATATAAAACCATGGAAAATTCAATAAGAGACATTATAACTAAAATTTATAATTATATATATAAGCATGAAGCCTATGCTCTAATATTAACATGGGAACAACAAAAAGTCTATTATGCCCATGTTCCAATGTTAATACAACAAAAAGCCAAAAACAAAAAAAGGCATAGTTAAGCTTTACACATGCTGTAAGCTTTAGACATCAATTTAAGCTTCCAAAATACTAAGTTTTAAACCTAGACTTATCTAATAACTATCATCATAGCATAATTCATTATCTTCATCTTCAGATGCACTTTCTTCGACATTTAGACATTGGTGCATTAAAAAATATGGATGGCCAAGATCAAATTTATCATATACATATTGATGGCCAAAATTAAATACCAATTAAAAACATGGACAGACGAGATTGAATGACTTAAAAATTGGACGGCTGAGATCAAATCCATCATAAAACTTTAAAAAAACATTTTGTACCCTAGGCGAGCCTTAGGCACGCCTTGGGGCGCCCTGTCAAGGAGCCAAGAGGCGAACGCCTCTTGAACGACACCTTGCCTGACCCTGCTTAAGGCGTGGAGGCTGTCGCCTTGCTTAAGGCGCGCCTTTAACAACACTGGGTAAAACATACACTCTTGGGGAGCAACATACAAGTGTTACTTATACATTTTTTACCTTGCCCGAATTTTCATACCTCTAGAGTCCAGAACAAGAAAATCTAAAAACTATATATGTTCAGTTTTTACTTATCTCAATTTCAATTTCACAAATCTTTTCTGAAACACTCATAAGTTCTTTATACACATAGTTGTTAAAGGCACGCCTGACGTAGGGCGCCACCCTTGGAGCCTCGGCATATCACAGGCGGGGTGGTGTCCAATAGGCGGGCCTCAAGTGCGACTTTGAGCTCCTCACAGGTGCGCATCAGAGCGCCTAGGCACGCCTCGCGGACACTTCTATCTTAAGAGGTTTAATTTTGCATAATTATGTTTTTTACATCCATTTTTAAGAGTTTTAAATAACAATATATGGCTAGATATTCCTAATTCAATTCTTATTAAGGCTAAATCAACTCAAGTATAGGTATTCTTGATACAACATGTAAAATTTACATATATATATGTATACCTCCAACAATTCTATTTAATGGTTTTAACTTATTTTGATATATTTTCCGTCTATTTTAAGAGTTTTAATAAAAGAAAAGGAGTGTAGATATTCATAATTCAATTCATTTTCAAGGTTGGATTAATTCAAGACTATATATTCTTAATGTAATATGTCAATTTTACATGTATATGTACCTCTAATAATTATCTTAGTTCTTTTTTGTTATGTTATTGTATCTAACTTCACTTTATAAGAAAAATATTTTTTGTAAATTTTTGACGCCTGAGTTGACTTCGGGTACGCCTTCAGGCAAGGCCAGCCATCTTTCGCCTCTGTGCGCCTAGCTCCTCTAACAACTATGTTTATACATGAAAGAAAATATACCACTGATTTTGGTAGGAGAAAATCACAATAGCTTTTCTTAACCTTATATGATGTCCATCATTTCAAATTCTTTACCATTTCTTTTCCCTTTAACTTTGTACCGAAAAAGCAATCAGGAAGTTTTTTTCCTAGGGTGGTCTTATGGAGACTTTGATAACCAGGATCCCTCATTAAAACAAGGTCAATCAAAACAGAGTGTAAAAGGAATACAAGATTAAGCAGACTGTAGAAAGCTGCCATTGTTTCTTAACCATCTTTTGTTAAGGCAAGCAAAGAGACAGGCACAAATAGAGGGGCTGAGTAGAATAATGGAGCTTAAACACCATGTTGTTTTAGAGTACTGATACAGCTGAAATCAAAGACTAGGAAATTTTGAAAGTGCTTTTGCTCAAGTTTGCTACGGCATGCTCGGTACAGCTTTTAGGTGAAAGTAGTTGCAGTTGCATTTAGCTGAAGGTCAGAACTGGTTTTATATAAATCTACAAGGAGTTGTTACTGTAGGATACAAATTCAGCAAGATAATAGTAATATATTAGCATATTATGAAGTAATTGATTAGAAACCCTAACCAAACACCTTACAGAAGCGTTTTGGAAGCCAAAACTGCAAACGCTCCTCTGAAACGCCAAACCAAAACAGACATGAGCAGGTAAATGATGTATCGCCTACTTCTTAAAATGCGGTCAACACTGATACTAGCTTTCACTTGATATAATAACTCGATCTAACCGACCAGCATATAATGATACATAGGGAAGGATAAAGAATGAAAGAGAAGTAAATCAAAAAGTGTATAAAAAAGAAATGCAGAATCTACCTGAAGAACGATTTCTTCAAATTCGCAACACAAATAGTACAGTAGTAGCAGCTAGATGACTATTGAAGATTGAAGGTTGCGATAGTATCAATTCAAGTCCACTTGACAACGACGAAGGAACTACAAAAGTGAATCGTCTAAGGTAGACGGAGGCGTGTAGGAACGAAAAGCAGTATCAGATTGAGAACGTTGGTGAGGGAGTGACAAAGCAGTACAAGAAAATTTGGGATTTTTTTTATTGAAATGGATTTTGGGGACTTCTTGGTACCAATTAAAATGCTCTGTTAAAGTGTGTCCATGAGTCGGAATATTTTTTTTTATAAAATTGCGCGTTTATATTATTAATATATAAAGGAAAATTCTTAACCTATCTCGTATGTAATTCGAACCTATAATCTTTAGAGTCACAAACTTAATCTCTTCCACTAAACTAAGAAATCAACCACGTCCATGAGTCGGAATATCAATCAAGCAAAAATATATTTTCCAAATTTTTTCTATCATTTTTTATGGTTCAATTACATAAAAGAATCGGAATGCTTAAATGCAACTTATTCCATTAATTCCATAAGTTTTTTTTCTTATACATTCCTTATTTAATTATCAAGTGATAATATCATGTTTCTTTTTCTTATTTTGTCATTATCTCCCAAATCGTTAATTTTTTTTACATGCCGCTTTAGAGTTGTTTGTTCATCCCATTTTTATTTTCGAAATGTCATCCATTATAATACTTTTTTTGAAAATTTCTCCAACTATTTGATTTTGGCAAGGAACTGGTAGCTACCACGTACCTACCATTTTCCTACTACATGCTTACGAGATTTCATCAATGTTATTACACTGTATCAGTGGTATAACAGATTAATGGTTTTATGTTAGCCTACTTAGTTTCCTACCATGTAGCTACCACTTTTCGACTGATTTTCATTAGATTAATAAATCAATTTAATGTTGTTGTTTTTTCTACTAGAATACTACAGCAATATTTTCAGATTTGTCATTTTTTTGTTCCTACAGATAGTTACCTGATTCTGTTTTATTTGATTTTCAAGTTTATGTTTCTACCAGACACTGCTCATGTCATGTTTAGCTACTAGATAATGCTCCTTTTATCAGTTATCTATCAAGAAACTATAGTAATATTTGTAGAGTTTTCATTTTTACTTCCTACCATGTTCCTATAATGTTTCTACCAGATAATTAACTACAATAATATTTTCAAAATTATCATTTTTACTTCCTACCATGTTCCTACTAAATAGTTATCTAGTTTTGTTTTGTTTGATTTTCAAGTTCATTTTCCTACCAGATAGTGCTCCTGTCATGTTTAGCTACTAGATAGTGTTCATATTATCTGTTATCTACCAGAAAACTGCAGTATTATTTCCAGAGTTGTCATTTTTACTTTCTACCATGTTCCTACCACGTTTCTACCAGATAATTAACTACAGTTCTATTTTCAAAATTATCATTTTTACTTCCTACCCTGTTCCTACCATGTTTTTACCAAATAATAAACTACAGTATTATTTCCAGAATTATCATTTTTCCTTCATACCATATAGTAATCTGATTCTCTTTTGTTTGCTTTTTAAGTTCATGTTCCTACCAGATAGTGCTCCTATCATGGTTAGCTACTAGATAGTGTTCCTTTCATCAGATATTAATCAGGAAACTACAGTAATATTTCTGGAGTTGTAATTTTTACTTCCTACCATGTTGCTACCAGATAATTAACTATAGTAATATTTTCGAAATTATAATTTTTACCTCCTACCAGATAATTAACTACAGATTTATTTCTAGAATCGTCATTTTTTCCTTCCTACCAGATAATTACTATGTTTTGTTTGATTTTCAAGTTTATGTTCCTACCAGATAGTGCTCCTGTCATGTTTAGTTGCTAGATATTGCTCCTTTCATTAGTTATCAATTAGGAAACTACAGTATTATTTTCAGAGTTGTCATTTTTACTTCCTACCATGTTCCTACCATATTTCTACCAGATAATTAACTATAGTAATGTTTTCAAAATTATCATTTTTATTTCGTACCATCTTCCTACTAGATAATTAACTACAGTTGTATTTTCAGAATTTTCATTTTTTTCCTTCATACCATGTTCTTACCAAATAATTACTAGATTCTATTTTGTTTGATTTTCTAGTTCATGTTCCTACCAAATAGTGCTCTTGTCATGTTTACATACTAAATAGTGCTCCTTTCATCAGTTATTTATCAAGAAATTACCGTTATATTTTCAGAGTTACCATTTTTACTTCCTACCATGTTCCTACCATGTTTCTACCAAATAATTAACTTTAGTAATGTTTTCAAAATTATCATTTTTACTTCCTGCCATGTTCCTACTAGATAATTAACTACAGTAATATTTTCAGAATTTTCATTTTTTCCTTCATACCATGTTCTTACCAAATAATACTAGATTCTATTTTGTTTGATTTTCTAGTTCATGTTCCTACCAAATAGTGCTCCTGTCATGTTTACCTACTAGATAGTGCTCCTTTCATCAGTTATTTATCAGGAAATTACCTTTATATTTTTTGAGTTATCATTTTTACTTCCTACTATATTCCTACCAGATAATTAACTAGAGTAATATTTCTAGAGTTGTCATTTTTTCCTTCATACCATGTTCCTACCAGATAATTACCATATTCTATTTTGTTTGATTTTCAAGTTTATGTTCCTACCATGTTCGTACCAGATAGTGTTTCTATCATGTTTAGCTACTAGATATTTCTCCTTTCATTAGTTATCTATCAGGAAACTACAGTAATGTTTCCCAAAGCTGTCATTTTTACTTCCCATGTTTCTACTAGATAATTAACTACATTCCAAATTATCATTTTTACTTCCTACTATGTTCCTACTTGATAATTAACTACAGTAATATTTCCAGAATTGTCATTTTCCCCTTCATATCATGTTCCTACCAAATAATTACCAGATTCTATTTTGTTTGATTTTCAAGTTCATGTTTCTACAATGTTCCTACCAGATAGTGCTCCTGTCATGTTTAGCTACTAGATAGTGTTCCTTTCATCAATTCTCATCAAGAAACTACAATAATATTTCCAAAGTTGTCATTTTTACTTCCTACCATGTTTCTACCAGATAACTAACTACAATAATTTTTTCAAAATTATCATTTTTACTTCATATTATGTTCCTACCAGATAATTAACTAGAGTAATATTTCTAGAATTGTCTTTTTTTCCTTTATACCATGCTCGTACCAGATAATTACCAAATTCAATTTTGTTTGATTTTCAAGTTCACGTCCTACCATGTTTTCACCATGTTCCTACCAGATAGTGCTCATGTCATGTTTAGTTACTAGATAGTGAGTGCTCCTTTCATCAGTAATTTATCAGGAAACTACAGTAATATTTCCAGAGTTGTCATTTTTACTTCCTACCATGTTTCTTTCAGATAATTAACTACGATAATATTTTCAAAATTATCATTTTTACTTCCTACCATGTTTCTAACAGATAATTAACTAGAGTAATTTTTCCATATTTGTCATTTTTACTTCCTACCATGTTCTTACTAGGTAATTACCATATTATGTTTTGTTTGATTTTCAAGTTCATGTTTCTACTATCTTCCTACCAGATAGTGATCCTGTAATATTTAACTACTAGATAGTTCTCCTTTTATCAATTATGTATCAGAAAACTACAGTAATACTTTCTGATTTGTCATTTTTACATCCTACCATGCTCTTACCAAATAATTAACTACAGTAATATTTCCAGATTTGTCTTTATTACTTCCTACCATGTTCAAACCAGATATTAATATTTTCAAATTTGTCATTTTTTCCTTCCTACCACATTCGTACCACATTTCTACCATATATCAAACAGTTGAAAAAATATCAAAAAAGTATATCACGATGGTGTTTCAAAGATAAAAATGAGACGAACAAAAAACTCTAAAGCGGCATGAACAAAAAATGAACGGATTAAAAGATAATGACAAAATAAGATAGGAAAATTAAAAAAAAAACATAATATCATTTGTGACGTCATCAATTCGTAGTGGAGGTGAATATAATAACTTGGAACGTATAGAAGGTGATTTTGAGATTTATTTGGTCAAAATAGTTATCGACCAATACTTGGGTTGATATAAATCCTTAAAATCAGCCAATTTATAAAATTTTCCCTAAAATATTTACACATTCACGGTATGACAGAATAGAAATTTTACCAAACTTAATTATAATTAAACATTCTATGTAAGCATGAAAAGAACTACAAACCGTGCGTTTTCATCATACTGAAGTTTTTAAATCGAAAATATCTCTACTATACTCTTCTTTACGATTTTGAATTGTGATCTCTTCATCAGATTAAGTTTCTTTAATCTACTCTTCCTTTGCAATGACTGAATCAAATAAAGTAAGTAATACAGTTAATTATTGAATCGATTAATTATTTCCTCTTCTCTACAATTTGAATTGCGATGAATACTAATTTTTCTTAACGTTTTTTAAATAGAACAATGGATTAGATTGCTGCTTTCATTCATTTGCATGGATTTTGGACAGATGATTATAGCTTCATTGAATTCAAAGTTGCTTTTGCGATGATTCCAAGTTGCTACAATTTTAATGATTTCAAACAACTAGTTTTGGCAAGTATGAATTTAGATCAAGACGGATTTTAATTTGAATGTTCAATTTCAGGCTTCAGTTGGATTTCGTCCGGCAGAGATCAATAGTGATTCTTCTTTGTTTTTCTATCTTCATTTAAAAGCTCTAAGCATGCTAATTATTGATTTTCCTTCATATATTATTGTTTCTACTGATCTTGGTGGTAATTAGTTGCAACATTGTATTCGATAGATAATATATGAGAATTATAACATATATTTCCAACATTATACAATTTCAAAACATCGGTTACAATTTAGTAAGTTAAATATTAGATTCATTAAAAATCTATTAGAATGTTGTTAGAATTAATTTTTACCGATTATCCTTCATGTTGAACAACAATTTGTGTAGTTGCTACTATTCAAAAAAGAAATTAGTTGCTGCAAGCGTGCAGCCCACAAGCTTGCATGTTGACTGGGGTTGTGCACATATATTAACTGAGCCTATGCTCCTGTGCAGGCCCACAAATCCACGCACACTACTGGCTTCAGCCAACAGTGTTCCACTTGGACATAGAATCCAATTTTGATGGACTTCCTATAGTTGATCCTAAATCAAATTGGTTTTGTAATTTTACTATTGCCCAATTTTGTTCTATCTAAATAGATATGGATGAGACTAAATCTTTTTTTGAATTTTCTATATGCATATAAATAGTGTTGGTTCGATACAGTTTAAATAACACGGCAATGGGGGGTGAATATAGTTACTCGGTTCTTTTAGAGTTTATGAAATTCTATTTCCAAGATAAATTTTTAGATGTGTGATGAGCAACTTGTGTTGAGTGTAGGTCTAAAACTATAAACTACTCAGTTTCGCTGACTTAGTTTATCTTCAATTGCTATTGAGTACTTTACTTAGCTCGGATTGATTTTTCAAGCTAAGCGATAAAAACAGGGAGAATAATGAATGAACAAGACAATATAAAGACAAGCGACAAAGGTAAGAAACTTTAACACCTGAGATATATAATGGTTCGGCCCCGAGCCTACCTCTAGTCCCCGAATTCCTTTCCAAGCTTTAATCCACTAGTGTTTCTTTCCTTCCTTAGGTGGAGAAACCTTTACTGCGGGTAGAAGTGATTATAGAAAGTACCTTCCCTTCTAACTACTACCTCTCCAACAACAGTTTAGGAACCCTTTCTAAACCATTACTTAGATTTTGAATAGAAATGTGAACTAAGGATTTCAACATATAAAATCGTTAAATCCTTTTACAATGTTAAATCTAAGATTTGATTCTCTCTATTAAAACAAATTAGATTATTTGCGTTTGCTTAAAATGCTTGATTTAGAATTTCTGAAAGCTGGAAATATTTGGACAATATTTCAGCTCTTAAGAAATTTGAGGTGATTCACCAAGTTTGAACGTCTGCTTCAATCTTCTATTTATGCTTGAAGGTCTTGGAAGTAGCTGTTGCAAACTTCTCATACTAACTTGTCTTTAATTTCTATTCTCTTTACAGCTTTTGAATTTATATGTTTGAAACAAATTCCAAGACGTTTAGAGACAGAGAATTCGAACGTTGAAGCATGAGATTAATCTATTATTCTGAATGCGTAAAAATCTCATTTCTTCTAGCAATTCTATTTTGATAGAGGGGCGCACGAGATGCAACATGGAGACTTGTGATTTGTCTAATTGCTAACATTGTAGATTTGCACAGAGACACTAAGAAACAATGCATGTTAGAGGATCCGTTTATCTTGGACTTTAACTAGGAATCTCTAACATTCCGTAATGACACCTTTTCATTGTGAGGACCACTTGAAATATCTTCTTTAATTTTAGCGCTTTTTCTCCTGAAAAGTATCAAAGGAACATTCTGTCCCTCACAAACAACGTTAAAAGCATGTGTCATTTATTTCTCTAAGTGTCAAAGAACTCAAATTTTACTAAATAAAAGCTACTTAGCTTCGCTGATTCTATATCTTGTAAATTATGTAATACTCAGCTCTACACAACTTTTCTTACTCTAAGCCATAACTTAATTAAAAACTTAGTATACTGAGTTGCTTTTCCTTAAACAAACTCAAGTGAGCTTATTTAATTAAGAGTCTGCTTAGTACTTAATTAATTTCACTATCCTAGAAAGTTTGTTATTTCTAAAATGTTTTAAATACTATATAAATAAAGCATTATTAACTTGGGTTCAACAATCTCCCCTATTTTGGAATAGATAACAAACTAGGTAGTAGAAGAAATTAATTGAATAAATAGTTTAAAGATATAGAAGTACATGATAGATGAACAAAGGCTCCCCCATGCTGAGTAAATTCCTTAGTCAGTGTGGACTCCCCCATACTTGGAGGAATTTTCTTCGATATGGGACTTTGTCTTACTTTAGCTTTTCTTTGAGGTTGGTCACTTCATTTATTCCTGCAACAAATACAAAGTTAAGAAGCTCTTAACTTGATAGACAAAACATGTAATTTCATAGATATAAAAAAGACTTAGGTTGTACACAAACTGTGTTATACACTAAGTGATTACATGTAAGTCCTATAACAAGATTGCCTATTCTACAGCTATCTAAGAGATTGATTGGAAGATTGTCCACTGGTTTTTGGATAACTACTTGAGTGGTGCGGTTGATGTTGTTTCTATTGATGCTGTTGTTGATGTTGAGATTGTTGAGGTTGAGGACGCTGAGGCCTACTTGAAAGAGAATGTCTTTATTGTGAAGCCGTCCTCGTTACATCTTCCACTACTTTCTCCCCCTTTGTTATCTCACCTTTCACAATTAGATCTAAGCAGAGATTAAAGGAGTCGATTACAGATTGGAAGTCCTCTTGCTTCCCTATGATGGCTGGAGAAATCTCTTATTCTAGCTGCTCTTTCCCTTTTAGCGAGAGGATGTCTTGATCATTAAGTTCTTTAAGAAGTAGATGATGACACTGGGTGAGATGAAAATTTTGGTCGAATCCTTGACAGGTAAAATATTGAAAGCATTGGAGCAAATCTCTGAAATCTGAAGCAGAAAGTGCTATCTTCAACTTAGCTTCCATGTCAATTATTCTTGGGCATAAGTTGTTCATGATTTTCACCGTGAACTCGATGTCCCTTGAATCATACATCCCGATGGTTATCAACTGATCTACATTCCTTTGCATATCAAATAGACGATCCTTAATGGTGTTCAACTTCTTATGCATAGAGAGACCATTTTCTAGGTCAAGTGACTCAATTTGCTTTGGAAAAAGTTTGCTTATCGCTTTAAGAAGAGCTTTCTGTACCTTCTAAACTGAATCATCATTGCTATCATTAATCACTTTGCAAGCAGATTTGAACTTCTTATCTAGCACCTCTGACGTGAATAAAGGGACACCAATTATTGAGCATAGAAATGATAAAGAATTGGAATTGAAGTTTTTCTGATTACATTTATAAAGTCTAAATCAAAGAGTGTTTAAGAAGTTATAAGTGAGCTAATCAAAGAGATTTTGATGATTCCAAATTCAAATAAAGTTTCAACAGTTTCTAGTAAAACCAACTTAAGAAGAGGTGAAGAATTCCAATTTTTGATTCAAGTATTGAAGAGGAGTTCGAAACTTGGTCTAATTGGAGATAGCTTAAGTGAGCTTTGGACACGCATGTGTAAGTCACATGTTAACCCATTGGGATCTTGGCTAAGTCTTATTGGATCAATAACATGATGGAAAAAAATAAAACGGGATGCTTACATGTTAAAGTTTTAGTTTATTAGAATTACTTTTATTTTAGTATCCTAGTTCATTTCGTGTTTAGAATAAAGTATGATTCTTTTCTTATGCTTTAAGGAATTCTATCCTAAAGCTATTAGGACTTTAGTATTTTATATTTGGGCAAATTCTAAATCCAATTTCATGCTATAGGGTTAGTAATATAATATATGGATATCCTTTTATGTATTTTAGCTAGTTTTTTTATTAATAAAATTTCAGATTTCCTTTGTGGAATTTCAGCTTCTTCTTTAAGTTTGAGTGATTATGATCTTGTTCTTGAAGACTTATTTTGATTGTGATCAATTATTGTAGCTAGAAAATTGAGAATCAAGCCCATAATAGGTTCTCTCATCCAAATCGAAAGGTTGTGTTAACTATATGTTAGCTTGATTGTTCATTTTATTTGCTAGGATTGGTTATGCTATTGCTACTTTTATTTCATACTCTAATTTTAAATTTTTTATCATATCTTTTTTTGTGTTTCATAAACCTCATTTCATGGTCAGAACATTCATTGAGTTCGGCGTAGCTAGATTCACATCAGCATCTAGGTTCACCGAAGGCTTTTCCACCTTTTTACTAGTCTCCTCAACAATATTGATTACTTTATCAACTTTCTTATCATAACTAACCATCAACCTAAACATACTCTCCATCAGCTTGCACATGTTATGGCCTAGATCTTTGGTTACTGCAACTTCCTTATGCAGATCACCTATCTTCGAATCTGTGCTCCTCTTTATTTTGGCATGCTCTTCCCCAAACTTATGAAACTATGTAGCTTGAGTTGTTAGTGTGGCATTCAAGCTACTCAGATGTTTTGCAGCAGCGTCAATACTACCCTTCATCTTTCCTACTACCACGTTTGCGATAAAAGTAAACGTGGGAATAGAGGTGACAGCTACATTGAGCTGAGCTGCAAAATTAGACAATCCGGTTAATATTAGAGCCATCTTTTCCATAAGGCTTTTGGCTCTCTCTTTGGTTAGATGATTGTTGATGATATACAGACTTCCTTGAATCTTCTCAAATTCTTAGTAGTAAGTAGATTCTGAAAGAATACTGGAGTGCGCATCAAACTTTGATAGCTTAGCCTTTGACTTTACGGATAAGTCCGTCAATTCTTGAGACAATAATACACTGCTTATTGCTCCATCTAACTTAACATCAATTTTGAGAGTTAGGAATTACTTCCTTGCCAACTCCCAAATCTGAGCCAAGATGGCTGAATAAGCCAAGTCCTTTTGGACTGGATTGTTGCTGGAGGTAGTTGCTTTATTGGCTGTAAAATTTACCTTAGCAAACTCCTCATTTGTTTTTCCTTGATGAGCAGAGTTCTCATCTTTAGGAACTTATCTAATCAGAGGGATTAAATGGATTTGAAGAAAGGGTAGGTGTAGGGATGTTTTGTACATTTGAAGAAGGGGGGTTGGTTTTGATTTTACATGGGGAGGAATGGTGATTGTTTCAGTGTTAGGAGAAGGTAAAGAATGGGTGGTAGTTTGTTGAGTATGGCTTAGAGAAGAAGGGGTATAATATGGGGATTTACAGTTTATGGAATGTGAGAAGGATAATTTATAGAAGAAATAGGTATTTGGGAATTTACAGGCTGAGGGATTACAAGATTTACATGAGAAGAAGGGATAGGATTTACAGAAGAAAATGGGGGAAGGATTTAAAGGTACTTGATGGTTAGCTGATTGACCCAAGGAAGTTTCAGCCTAAAGTAACTCAGCTTGAGTTGGAAGTGACTCAAGCTGAGTGTGAATTGGGCTTGCGATGCTTGACTCAGGAAAAGCAAATTCTTCCTGATCGATGATCTCCACATCACCACCAACATCTTTATCATTGCTCACCACTTGAACATTCTTCTTGATTAGGCAAGTAGTGGCAGAGAGCTTGTGCTGAGTGCCCCTTGATTTGGTAAATACTTCCTCCACATAGGCATCAACTTTAAAATTTATGGTTTCAGGGTCCTCTTTGCCTTTCTTAGAGCTCCGTTGTCCCACATCATCTTCAGCTACCTCAAGCTTGCAATTCTTTTGGCATAGGGTTTCCTCTTCTTCCCTATCATCATCATCATCATCTTCTTCTTCTTCTTCAGCCTTTTGTTTCACCTCAGCTTCCCTCTAAGCGCGAGTCTTTAACTTCATCTTATTTCTTTGCCTAGCTTGAGGCTGGGCATGCGTATTTCCTACCCTTTCTTTTGCTGGGCTTGCCCTAGCCCTTTGAGAACCAACCTTTACCTTAGGAGAGGATGAGGTGGCAATGGCTATTGGGATCTGCTCCAACTGAGCAGATAGAGGAACATCTTCAACAGTTTCCTCATTAGACTCCTCAAAGTTGATAACAAAAGCATCTCCATCCTCCTTAAGCATGCTTTTAGAGAACATTATAGGTTCCACTTTGACCTTTTTCAATTTTACATATTGGGCCTTGGTGTAGCGGGTGTGAACCTGCTTATTCTTCAACTTGCTGAAGTGGAGCATATATAGCTTTCTCTTTAAATGTATCATAGTCTCACATGGCCCATCAACAAAAGGAGCCACACATTACCTTCATAAGGGTGGTGATTAAATAACCGTAATGGTATACGGTAGTAACTTTGGTAAAGTGATGAAGAATCTACACTAGCTAGTTAAGTTTCTTGCCTTCTACCATATGGTAGACCATGCACCTTTCAAAGAAAGTGCAATTACTCAAAGATCCTATTTTGGGCAGGATCAACTTCATTAGCAGCTCATGATAAGCCCTAGCCTCCCAACTCATTCCATATGCTACGATCTCTCTAGATCCGTAGTCAGTAGGGAGTTCCTAATCCTCTGGGACAAAGACTTGTTTCTTGTCTCTAGTTTTTCTGAATTTGTGTCTTTCAATGGTAGATTGAAGAGACTTGCCAGTAGCTCCACACAAATCAAGTATGATGTGTTGTTGAATTCCACCAAAAGCACATCATTGTATCCTTGGATTGTGTAAAAACTTTGATAGAAACCTTTGATTAGGTTTTTGACGGCAGGTCCTTCAAGTAATAGGAACTGGTTAAGATTTTGCTGCTTGATAACCTTGTGCATGAACTTGTTTATTAAATGGCCCTCATAATCAACTTCAAATACAAGACCAAAATCCTAATTTTCCGACCAATCCACCTTAGTGAAAAATGGTTCCATGGGGTAACACGATTTTCTCCATCGTGTTGTCGATGTGAACATACATCTTCTTCCTGGATTCACCTTGAAGCTTAAGGGTTTTCCTTGTGTTTGCTATTTTAGTTGAGAGAAAAGGATTGAAAGATGAGAGAAATTAGTGTCCTTTTTGAGGAAACGATTGAGATTTCAAAATTGCAAGTACCCTCTCTCTTCATCAAGTTGCAGCTTTTATAGACCTCTTTAACTTGCAATGATACGTGGCATTCTCACAACACAAGATCAAAATGAACACTGAGATTAACAAGCATTTAACCGACATAGTAAAACGGTGAGTTTAGTTGTAGATGGTTCCAATTCAAAAACACCCTTTAGAATAAGTGGTTTTTGAGTTTTTACTCGTGAAACTGAATCTCACAGTGTTACTTTAAATTGTAAATAGTGTTAAATACTTGTTACCTTGTTCGGTTGAGTTGAGACTTGATTTTCAACACTTAGCCAAATTTTCTTGAATGAATTCATATAAGGTTCGCCATTCCAATAAGTTGCCTTAGAACATTGAACTGCTCCTTGGCCAATGGTTTGGTGAAAATGTTAGCTCGCTGTTCTTTTAAAGGAACATACTCCAGTTTGACATCTCCCCTTAGTACATGATCCCTTATGAAGTGGTGTCTTATATTGAAATGCTTCATCCTGCCATGTTGAACTAGATTCTTTGATATGTATACGCTTTTGTTATCACACATAAATTCAAGGCATTTTGACTTTATACCATAATCTTTCAATTACTACTTAATCCATAGTAGTTGTGCTACACAACTTCCTACCGCCATGTACTCAGCTTTAGCTCTACTCAGCGTAATAGATTTTTGCTTCTTGATATACCATGAGATAAGGCATTCTCCAAGGAAATGGCATCCTCCTGAGGTTCTTTTCCTATCGAGCTTGTCTCTGCCATAGTCATCATTTGTGAATCCTCTAGGAGTGAAATCTGAGCTGTTGGGGTACCATAAACCTGCATCAAGAGAACTTTGCAAGTACCAGAGAATTCTCTTAATAGTTGTTAAGTGAGATTCCCTGGGGTAAGCTTAATAGCATGCATAATAGCACACAAAATATTGAATATTAGGCCTACTAATAGTTAAGTAAAGGAAAGACAAACAATACCTCTGTAAAACTTACTGTCTGTGAGCGGGCGACATGGAGCGGTGGGTCGAGAGCGCGCGGGTTCATAGACGCGGTCCACCGGGGTGTTTGGAAAAAGAAGAGGAGAAAAGCACCGGGTCTGGGACCCGGGAAAAAGGGTTTGAAAGAGAAAAAAAGGCAAAAACGTTTAAGATCGGTTCGAACCTGAATCCGCCGTCTCTTAGTGCGGAGTCGCCACCTAGATTTGCTCTTTCCAAGAATTAGAGTCCTGTGAGGCTTAACGTCCAGGGGATGGCCCACCAAGACACAGAGATTCGGGTCCGGGATAAGTTGCTTATTTCTTATTGGATCACATTAAATTACATCTACAGAAAACCGTTTTCTTTTAATAGTGCATATTCGCACTTAGGTCATTTTTTTGAGTTAAATGCATGATTCACATATTGCGAAATATAAACCATCCATAAAGCGGAAAAATAAACCATCCACGAAACTGTAAGTATATACGGAAAGTAAATGCGGAAAATAAAATTACAAGGCTTCAAAAATCGGGGGATGCAACCGCCCGCTAACCTATTAATTACATTTCCCCAAAAAAATGAAATTGCGATACCCGAAGGAAAATAAAATCCTAAACATACATCTAATCCTAATCTACCTGCATCCACAAAGGTTAGCATAGGGGATAACACGTATGTTCGATTTTGGATTTGGCGAGGCCCGCGTGGCCTTAAGAAAAATCAATCGCGATATTATTTGTTTAAATAAAACTATTTGTTTTATTAGCACATTGGTTGCTCATTTTAATTAATGAAATTGCTCGCATGGTAAAAAGTGTGGTCTGTTATCCGGGAATATGTTTTATTCCCTTCGTGGGGGTGTTCTAACATACATCTTCTTATGATA
>CATIWQ010049178.1:0-11395 GCA_949673415.1 Euphorbia schlechtendalii | reverse complement strand
CCCCACCTATTTATTTATTATTTTCCAACGACAGCCTCCTAACATTACGGGACGATACACGGGACATCCCTAACATTCCTTAAACTCATTTAATTCATTTATTCCTTAATGTTTTAATTTTTGATTGAAGGGGCAAAAATTTTTGCTTCGCATAAACTCAATCAAATAATTAAAACATTTATCGTAAAATATATTAACATTATTTTCTTTCTTATTTGTTACAGGAAACAAGCCAACATCTTAAGGAAATTCAAAACATAACCGAAGATGGAAACGGTTATCTCGACGATTGAAGAAAGAAACGGCCTCCTTTATCAACTGAAGAACGAAACGGTCACCACTAATGGGACGTCGCAGAAAGAAACGGTCGACCCATACAAAAGGGGCATCAAGGACCAAGAGGATTCCGAAGAAAGAAACGGACAACCTTATGAAGACACAGCGCCAGAAAAGAAGGCCAATTTTATCATTTGAGAACAGCAAATCACCAACCACACCGGTCAGGTATTCTCTCTATCCCTCCACTTATTTCGTGTGATAACATTGGTTATACAACCAACAATTATCACACGAGGGGCAGCTGTGAGCACGGGATTTTGTACCAGCTCGCAGTTCGATGATGACGGCTTTTACAGGATTTTATCCTTAAATCACACATTTTCGAGTATCCTGACGTATCCGAATTGGAATCCTCCTCGTCACTAAATTATTTAATTTAGAAATTAATTAATTTAGAAATTAATTAACTAAAAAAATAAAAAATAAAAAATACCAAAAATACCAAAAATAATAAATAAAATAAAATAATAAATAAAAATATAAAATATTAATAAAAAAATGAAGGAGACGTAATCCCGATAGCGGGCAGCCTCGCGCACACGCGAGGGAGCCTCGTGCGCACGCGAGGGAGCCTCACGGAAACGCGAGGGAACATTGCGTGAACCCCCGCGATGGTCCTAAGATACCCTCGTGGGGCCTGCCCGCGAGGATCTTATGGAACCGTCGCGGGGCCTTCCTGCGAGGGTCCTATGGAACCCTCGCGGGGCCTCCCCGCGAGGTTCCTAAGCGACCCTCGCGGGTTCTGCCCGCGAGGTTCCTAAGGAACCCTCGCGGGGGCTCCGCGCGAGGGTCCTAAGGAACCCTCGCGGCGCGCACGCGAGGCAGCCTCGCGCGGAGGCAACCTCGCGGACCCGCGAGCGAGCCTCGCGAGGCCTTTTCTCCGGCGAGGCCCCTTGCCGGAAAAAATTTCCTTTTTGGTTCTTTCGGGATTTTCCTATAAATTGTAGGATCATTTTCGATAAACGGACCCGGAAATTATCAGATAAAAATAACATTACTTTTGAACGACCTTTACTCCCGAGAATTGAAACAAACAATTTTTTGGACTTTTTTACTACAACTTTTTTTACCTAAACTCAAAGGACGAGGAGGATTTCTAAACGATCGATCGGATTCTTCGATGTGGATTCGTTGATTAACGGTAAACCTCTGAGTTCCTAGAACTGCAATTCGTGCTTTCAGTGTTTAATTTCTTCTTCTGAACTCTCCTGTGAACCTAGGATTTTCATCTTTTATTTTATTTTAACTATTGTCATTCTTCTTCATCTTTTTCTTTATCATAAGAAGATGTATGTTAGAACAACCCCATGAAGGGAATAAAACATATTCCCGGATAACAGACCACACTTCTTACCATGCGAGCAATTTTATTAATTAAAATGAGCAACCAATGTGCTAATAAAACGAACAGTTTTATTTAAACAAAAAATATCACGATTGATTTTTCTTAAGGCCACGCGGGCCTCACCAAATCCAAAATCGAACATATGTGTTATCCCCTGTGCTAACCTTTGTGGATGCAGGTAGATTAGGATTAGATGTATGTTTAGGATTTTAATTTTCCTTCGGGTATCGCAATTTCTTTTTCAGGAAATGTAATTAATAGGTTAGCGGGTGTTTGCATCCCCCGAATTTTGAAGCCTCGTAATTTTATTTTCCGCATTTACTTATGGTTTTGTGGATGGTTTATTTTTCCGCTTTGTGAATGATTTATTACTTCGCAATACGTGAATCATGCATATAAACTCGTAAACGACCTAAGTGCGAATATGCACAATTAAAAGAAAACGGTTTTCTGTAGATGTAATTTAATGTGATCCAATAAGAAATAAGCAACTTATCCCGGACCCGAATCTCTGTGTCTTGGTGGGCCATCCCCTGGACGTTAAGCCTCACTGAGAGACGGCGGATTCGGGTTCGAACCGATCTTAAACGTTTTCACCTTTTTCTCTTTCAAACCTTTTTCCCGGGTCCCAGATCCGGTGCTTTTTTCTTTTTTTTTTCCAAACACCCCGGTGGACCGCGCCTATGACCCCATGCGCTCTCTGCCCACCGCTCCGTATCGCCCGCTCACAATTGGTTTGACCAAATTTCCCGAATTCAATAGAAGGGGAAATTTGAATGTCGATAAATTAGTAGGAAATATGTGTTTAATTAAAGACCTTATATTAACTGCATGTATCTATACCAATGTCTAAACAATTGCTATTTTATATCTAGGTTGAACAATGAATCCAAACGTAAATCTTCGTCCAATTCTCGACAGTAAGTTGACAGGGCTCAATTTTGATGAATAGTTTAAAGCTCTTAGAAAGGAGCTTGAGAAGGGTAAACTAGATTATATTTTGGATAATCCTAAACAAGTCAATCCTGATGCTGAAGCTTCTATTCAATAAAAGGAGGCATGTTTTAAGCATAAGAAGGATGCTTTTGTGGTGTATCTTGTGATGCTCGAAACCATGTTCTTGAAGCTTAAGAAGCAGCATGATGGTATGGATCTAAAATCCATGCTAATCCATCTCAGAAGAATTCATGAGGGAATGAAAATCGAATGCAATATTGAAATTCTTTTATACCTCTAGGAGAAATTATGAGATCCCAGCAATTGAGAAATGCATTTACATTGAGTATTCAAAGACAATGACTCGGATAGGAATTGAGAGATATTCCGAGTATGACATATAGAATATGATTGAAAGTCCGTCCGATAGATATTCTCCCTTCGTGAATGATTATCTCATGTCAAGGAAGATTAGTGTGAGTACGGGATTTTGTACCAGGTCGCGTGTTTGATGATGACGGATTTTCGGGATTTAATCCTTGAACCTTGAATCACACAAGTTTCGACTTCCAAATGATCTTCAAATGGGAGCTCTCCTAGTAAAAAAATGTTTTGGGCCCTAAATAAATATTTAGAACCGTAAGTGAAAATTCGAAGGCTTAAAACATTTTTAACAACCTAAATAAATGTTTAAGGGTTCGGAATAAATAAAAGAAAATATATATGTATAAAAAAGAAATAAAATAGAAGAAAATGTATGTGTGTGTGTGTTTAAAGAAGAAAAAAAATGAGAAGGGGTGGCAAAAAACATCCAAATTTTGGATTTTTGGGAGGGGGGCTAGCGAGGCCAGCAAAATGGCTTGCTTCATCGGCATGCTAGCGAGGCCACCAAGCTAGCCTTATCAACTGGCGCTTTCACAAAAACACCTTGGTGGACCATGTCTCTCATCTCCGTGTGCTCTCGGCCCATCGTATCCGTGTCTTCCGCTCATAGTGGCGACTCTGTTGGGGATATTTTCTTAAAGTTTTTTAAAAGTTTTTTGATCTTGGATAAGTGCCTAAAATTGTTGATCACATTATTCTGTATTTTCTTAATTATATATCACATTGCAATAGAAGGGATTAACCCAGCCTTCTCTTGTACTCATCTTCCTCCCTGATAAAAGATAGTACTTGAGCGAGTATAGCACTTGTTGCTATACCGCATGTACCTCCCTCTTTAGAACCTATCCGGGAGAGGCTTGGAGTGTATTCAAGAACCTTCTATGTCAGCAACCCAAAAGCAAACCTCATGTAAATAAGTCGTAAACATTTTCCATAGGGTGTTACCAAACAAAAAATCATGCATTATATTTTTCTTGCAGGTGCTCTCCTTAGTGCCTTGCAGTGCTAAGATGAACCAAACTTAGAATATAGACTAGCCAAAAACCCTATGCACGAGAGTTGTATGGTTGGAAGATTGAACGTTGCATGCTATATGCTATGTGTTTACCTCTTTCGATTCATCATGCATTGTACAAATGTATCATGCTAACCATGAATCTTAGTGCAAACACTTGAACGCACGCACTCATGATACTAATGCAATGTAAAAAAATGGACATAGCATTCTCTCATCATCATGATACCAAACCGGTGTCACATACACTTAGGATTAATTGATACTCGAGATCGTGTCACCCTAGGACAACATGAAACCAAATAGAATCATGAAGCATCATTCACCCCAAATTGTGTGATGTCCACTTGACATCCAACTCATAACCCACAGGGGGAAATAACATATCCCACACGTTACCTATGAGATGTCCACTCGACATCCACATCATAGCCCACACAGGGCAATCACACATACCACATAACCCAAACGGGGTAAATACCTACCCAAACCATTTTTTCCCACAATCATTCACATCCAAAACTAAGCTCACATAGGACAAACTTATTTCACAAGTCTTACCTTACCAATCTACAAGGGTATATGCTTAATACCCGAACCATTTGCCCACACGGGGCAATGGTTCATGCATCATAGCGTACCATTAAAAAGTGATGACCACATTAGCTTCCGAAACTCCGCCCTAATTGGGAAAAATAACCAAATTATTCATTTAATAGTTACATACAATAGTTATTTTCATTTTATTTTAATTTTATTTGATTTCATCAAGATATGTCACACCGCTTACCCGAAAACAATTTGACCTCCTCATTCCATGAGATCTAGTCACAGTACGAAATCTCAAACTATTGACCTATTACCACATGGGTAACATGGTCACCTTATACCGTTCACAATTCATCACTCATGTTATGATGTTACACAGACATTGTACAAGATCTCAAATCCACTCACAACGGTTGGATTTTCATTTTCACCTTTTTTCATTTTATCTAATGACTGACCTGTTTATTTCAAATGGATTGACAAACACATTATTTATCTCGCATCATGGCACGTCAACCCCTTGTGAATGCAGTCATAACATTAATATCTCACAGCATTTTTTTTCACATCTTGAATCGCATCACGAATCTTATATGCATGGTCTAATCTTCTACCTATGTATCTTAGCTTGAAAAAGGCCTGCTCGCTGCTTGGTCCGCATTTCCCCGGCCATGGCCAATTTGGAAGGGGTTCTGCACACTGACTCAAGTGAAGATTCGAGTTCAGATTAAGTTCAGCGTGCATCTTTCAATTTTGATAGCATGGTCGATCCGCGAGACGAAGTTGCGAGGGAGGATCACCCTTTCTTTATGGAACAAAATTCTCTACAAACACATCAATCGTCAGTGAGCACTGTGATTACAGCTACCCTGAATGCATTTGCAAACAGCGACCAACTGACATCGATTATTCATCAGCATGTCGGGATAGGTTAGCCCAAAGAAAGGACTCATGATGTGGTGTCCAACCCGGACACCGCCCTTAACTTTAGCGATCCAGCTAGTTAGCCTAGAATAGGGGGACCTTCTGCTTCTCATACGGTGCACCTAGCTCCTACTGCTTTGTACCAGTTCGGGGTAGGTTAAAGTTAGCTGAATCGAAATCAAGCTTAGATTGGTCAGCTAGGATATAATTTTACCAATCCTTTCCAACCGCAATTCAAGAATCAATTCTTCCCGGGGCAGCTTGGTCATTTAATGTTCGTACCAAGACCTTTTTATCAAGGACTGGCCCAACAATCTATTCCTAGTTAAAGTGTGCCATTTTTCTCACAATTCCAAGCTACCCCTCAACTGCCCAATTTTGTGGTAACTCCTAGGGGAACTACCTTTCCCCAAGGATAATATGGCTTTTATCCATGCACTGGGAACGCTATTCTCCAACAACCAGGCATGGTGAAATTATGGCAACAATTCTTGGCCACTCACGGTGGCCATCTCATGAATACATACATTGCACAGTCGAAGATGAAGACAACTTATCACCAAACTTTGCAATGCCACAGTTTGAGAAGTACGTGGGTTCTGGAGACCTGCGTGATCCTTTAACAAATTACTAAACAATAATGAGGGCATTGACGGTAAGCGAACGAATGATGGCTAAACTCTTCATTATCACCTTGGGCTACCCAGTCAACGAATGGTACAATCACCTTCCGCTAAATGAAGATTCTGATTGGAACAGTCTTTCTCAAGCTATGATGGGGCATTATGGTTTCAACACTAAAAAGGTAATCACAATGCAAAATTTAGAGGCTATAAGGTAGAAATAGGGTGAAAGCTTCAAATCTTACTACGAGTATTGGATGACCACATTGGTCAGGCTTCAGGCTCGTTTAACCGTACCAAAGATGATAACCAAACTTCTGGCTGGCGCAGTGCCATCAAACTGAAGCAAGTTCGGGTCTGTTATCTTTTCCAGCTACAAGAAGTGTTTGACAAGGTGGAGAGGATGGAGAACTTCGAATCCATAGAGAAACTTGCCAAAGGGTACTAATACGGGAAGATGACCGCGAGATGATAACATCAATGATGTAATAAATTAGCTTGTAGCAACTTTGCCCATGAGGTTTTTGAACTTTTTTTAATACATTGAACTTTGTTTATTCGCTTGATATCATATTGATTGACATCACTCATTCTCATAAACATATGCATAATGTTTTTAGCATGTATGACACATTATGTCATGAAATTAATTTGGTTACAAATGGATCCCTTAAAATTGTAAAAAGGTCAAATGATTTGACTCTTGAGGGAAAGTGAGAGACAAACGCAGATAGACAATGCGTAATAGCATTTGCCTATAAAGATGTGAGATCGATAGCAAGGTTACCAAGAACAGAACCTCCAATGACTATTAAATCAAAATGATCGAAACTAGAAAGTCAACAGAGTAAACTAAAGTTACAACTAGTGCACCGGGCTTACATAATGCTAATGCCAAAGATGCAAAGAAGGAGTCAGATCGTTGAGCATGTCAACAACTCCATCGCATGGCTCACCACCATTTGTGAGCCGATCATTACACTGTTGAAGAAATATCATTGAACATAAACTGTCACCCTCGATGAAATCAAGCTACACTTGATACACCCAATGGATCTGAAGCCTCTGATCCCCAACATATCACCTATCGTTGGAAAACAATTGAATGTATAAGGAAACGTTGATGAACAAGCACCAATACTCATCATCGCTTACAACTCAAGCTAGCAAAGCAACATAAGTACCAACCAATCGATTAGAAACGTTGAACGACACAAAAGAATTAGCCTGTCAATTAGCACTATGTTAGTTAAGCAAAACTTAAGGCCAGTTTTCAAAATAGAAAAATAGTCCGCTGAGTTGAAAACCCGAAAAAGGCGCGTAGCCAAAACTTAAGAGATAGAGAGAAAAGCAAACACGTCGACTAGAAAACTTGAAAGGGCTAATCGATGGCAAGAGTTAAATCATTTGAAACATTTATACCCCTGTTAAGTTCATCAATGAATTGTCAATTTTGTTGAATCTATATGCATATGCTTATTTTGATTGCCTGCATGCCAATAGTACAATATCGCAAGTAAACATCCCATCACATCATGGTTCAATAAAAATAAAAAAATATAATAAAAGAAATAAAAAGAAAAGAAAAGATGAGTCTGCTGGATTGAAAACCTGAAAGGGTGGCCAAGGCAAAAATTAAGACAATGTTCGATAGATTGAAAATCTGTAAGGGCGGTCTATGCAAAAATTAGAACCAAAGAAATATCAAATTCTTGGAATGGCACAGGGCATCATCTACCTCCTCACAAAACTTCAAGCAAAAATACTTCCAAATTATCAAAGTAAGCATATCCAACATAGTTCAAGATCAACGATTCATCTAAATCATCTTTAAACCAGATACAAGCCTTGAGCTCAACTCTAAATCATCAAAACCCATGGTCATCACTCTAAAGGAGTCATCCATGGAATCCCCAACAAGATAAATCCTAGGGGCACTCATGCACCAACACAAGAGAAGGCTCTTCAAAGAATGGAGCTCACAACACCTGTAGCAGACGAACACGCATCATGTGATAAATATTGTTCATGCATAAAATCATGCATTCATTACATACGCATCATGTCATTTAGAGGTAAAGAAGATGCCAAATCGAGGTAATACCATCCTGGTAAACAAGAAACTCCACCTCCACTTGAGGAACCTGCAAACATTAATAAGGATGATGGCCCAATCAAGCCGAAAGTCAATTCAAGTCTACATAGGTCCTATTCAAGCAACATTGCAACATCAACATCATAAAAGCCTCTTAAAACAACGGAGCAATCTTCGAGACATCCCCGAATTTTCAAATGCATTTCTTCATCATGTTCTAATTTTTGATTGAAGGGGAAAATTTTTTTAGCTTCACATGAACTCAATCAAATAATTAAAACATGCATCATAAAATGTATTAACATTATACTTTTCTTTGATTTGTCATAGGAAGCAAGTCAACATCCTACCAAGGAAACATAACAAAAGAAAGAAACAGTTATCTCAATGGGGTTGAATTTGAAATGGATTCAGGCACCCTGCTTCAGCAGTTCCAATGATCAAAACCAACTAAAGTTCAACTCACAAGGGGCACACATTGATTGTATCCGAAGAAAGAAACAGTTACCGACTATTAAAGGGACACCATAGAAAGAAACAATCGACCCACCCGCAAGGGGCATCAACCACCAAGGGATTCCGAAGAAAGAAACGGACAATCCAGTGATGACACGAAGCTAGAAAGGAAGGCTCATGTCATCATCGATCGAGGACAAAGAAGTCACCATTCACACTGGTCAAGTATATTATCAATCCCTTTGCTCCATTTTGTGTGATCATACTGGTTATATAACAAGCAATGATCACACAAGGGTCAGCTATGAGCACGAGATTTTGAACCAGCTCCCGCGTTCGATGATGATGACTTTTCGAGATTTAATCCTCGAATCACACAAGTTTTGACTTTCCAAATGATCTTCAAATGGGAGTTCTTCTCGAAAAAAAATCATGTTTTGACCCTAAATAAATATTTAGGACCGTAAAAAAATATTTAAAAGCCTCAAAGTGAAAATTCAAAAGCTTAAAATATTTTTAGGGACCTAAATAAATGTTTAAGGGTTTGGAATAAATAAAAGAAAATATATATGTATAAAAAAGAAATAAAATAAAAGAATGTGTATATATATATATAATAATTATTAAATTTTGCATGATAATATTCTTTATGCTTGTGGAATGTGTGTGAATGGAAATTACATTCTGAATGCTAAAACTGAAATTCTAAATATAAACATTGCTAAGAAATCAAAGATAGAAAATGAGAAATCTTCATACTTATGGCATTGCTGTCTAGGTCATATAAACGAGACTCGCTTAACCAAGTTGCACAAATGTGGTGACTTGGACTTAATGGGATGGGAATCCTATGGGGCATGCGAACCTTGTTTAAAGGGTAAGATGACAAAGAAACCTTTCAAAGGAAAGGTCAACATGCCACGAGCACTGTAGAAATAATACATTCCGATGTATGTGGTCCAATGAGAGTTAAAACACATGAAGGTTTCCTCTACTTCATAACCTTTATAGATGATTGCTCATGGTATGGTTATTTGTACCTAATGAGGCACAAGTCTGAAAGTTTTGAGATATTCAAAGAGTTCAAAACTGAAGTAGAGAAACAGCTTGGGAAGATTATCAAAACCCTTCGATTTGATCGAGGCGGTGAATACTTAAGCCAAGAGTTTCAGGATTATCTAAAAGATATTAGTATTTTATCCTAATGGACACCTACTTATGCACCCCAACACAAATGGAGTGTCGGAAAGAGAAATCGAATTCTACTCGATATGGTTCAATCTATAATGAGCCAAGCATAACTCAGCAGATCCTTTTGGGGTTATGCACTTGAGGGCGCAATTTATATTCCAAATAGAGTGCCCTCAAAATTAGTTGATCAAACACCATACAAAATGTGGTATGGTAAGAAACCATCTCTTTCTCACCTGAGAGTTTGGGGATGTCCTACTTATGTAAAGAGGATAAGTTTAGATAAGCTAGGTGCTAAGTCTAACAGGTGTCTATTTCTAGGTTATCCTAAGGAGATTATGGGTTATTCCTTTTATAATCCCAAGGAACAAAAGGTACTTATTTCTAGTAATGCTCAGTTTCTCGAGAATGAACACACACTTGCCAAAGCTAGTGGGAGCAATCTTGAGCTAGGCGCTCAAAAAGATCAAACTAATAATTAACTGATCATTCCTACACCTGTTACATAAGAAAGTGTAAGAACGGAATAACCTATTATAACATCAACATTGCGTAGGTCAAGTCTTGATCCAATCATTCCCAAGAGTTACATTTATTTCATCACTAATGATAAGCACATTTTTCTTATGGAAGATGATGAGCCCAAGACTTAAAGAAGGAAATGGAAGGCTCAGAGTCTGACAAATGGCTTACAACCATAAAATCAGAGATGGACTCTATGTACGAAAATCAAGTCTGGAACTTGGTTAAGCTCCAAGTGGGATTAAACCCATAGGATGCAAGTGGGTTTTCAAGATGAAAACTGACATGGATGGTAATGAAATTACCTATAAAGCAAGGATAGTTGAAAAAGGTTGTAGTAAAAAGGAAGGTATTGACTATGATGAAACCTTTTCACCAGTAGACATGCTAAAGTCTATCAGGATACTCCTTTCCATCACTTCTCATAAGGATTATGAGATATGTAGATAGATGTGAAAACCGCGTTCCTCAATAGGAACCTCGATCAGGATGTATATAGGATACACCGGAAGGTTTTACATCTTAGGATGGCTCGAAGGTATGCAAGTTACAAAGGTCCATTTATGGATTTAAGTAAGCATCAAGGAGTTGGAATATTAGGTTTGAGGAGATAATATGAGAAATTGGTTTTGTGTCAAATACTAATAAGCCTGTGCATATAAGAAGGTTAGTGGGAGTGCAATCATTTTCCTTATATTATATGTCAATGATATATTACTAATAGGAAATTATGTTCATTTTCTTCATATAGTTAAGTCATGGTTATCAAAGAAGCTCTCCATGAAAGACCTTGGAAAAATAGCTTTTATACTTGGTATAAAGATCTACCGTGATAGATCTAAGAGGCTGTTAGATCTTTCTCAAAGTACATACTGATAAGTGTGTAATTACACTTATTATCACATTAATTTCACACATTAAACACTATAGTTTTAGTCATTTTTATACTTCATATAAAAGATTTCACGTGGTATGTAGTTATTTTTTATGCAAATGCAGATACTAGGTACATCTTG
>CATIWQ010049162.1:0-15045 GCA_949673415.1 Euphorbia schlechtendalii | reverse complement strand
AGAGTAAAACTGAAATTCCAAAATCATATGAAAAGTCCACCAATGTTAAAAACACCACAACAACTACAACATTAAGTAGTAATGAAGTACAGCAATATATTCAAAACGGAGCCAGGCCAAATAGAGATTAAAAGTTAGAAAACTAACCTAATTGAAGGACACGAGAATATTATCAGTGGCTATTGAAAATTGAGAGGAAGTGAGCAACTAAGAAATAAGAGAATGAAAATGTTAAACAATCCAATTCGAAGAAAATAAGTTTAAAGTAACTCACTATGGCATTTTATTAAACACTTTGAAGGTAAAGTATAATCAACTAATTAAGACTAGCAATGCACTTCGAAGTAAAACTCTACATATAAAAATCTTAAGCTTTACTAATGTTTTCAAGAGCAATGAACAATATCCCTATCCAATCCAATAGCCAAAGTATAGCTAACAAAAATGAAAGAAAAAAATGTATCGTACCTATGCGAAATCAAAAGATAGAACTTCCTCAGATAAGTTAGAATATTCTTCGATGTCAACCTCTTCTAAAGTCAAATACACCTTTACTGATGAATGCAAGAGCAAAAAAGGAAACAATGGATAAGAAAGAGGAAACAGTGAGCAGAGGAGGATGAGAGAAAGAGGAAACAGTGAGCAAAGGATGATGAGAGAGAGAAAACGATCATAAAAGAGAAGAAAAACTAACCTGAAAGTGGTTGTCATCGCCGGAAATTAGAGCTTCATTTGATCTCTACGAAAGAGGGAAGACGCGGCTGCAACGTAAATTAAAAGAGATAGGGTTTATTTCTCCTTTGTTTCCCGCTATATTACGGAGTATTGCGGACGGTTGTTACATAACAACCGTCCGCAATAACCTTTGTATTACGGATAACCGTTAAGTAACGACCGTCCGTAATACTATTATAAATATTGCAGACGGTTATTACATAACAATAGTCAGCAATAACCTTTGTATTACGGACGGTCATTAATTAACGATCGTCCGTAATACTATTATAAGTATTACGGATGGTTATTACGTAACAACCGTCCGCAATAACCCTTAATTATCCGTCCATACTTTTACAGACGGTTTCTAGTATAACCCTTATAATCCTTTTTTGCACTAGTGTAAATCACATAAAGAATTTCCAATATCAAGATTCCTAATGGAATAATTGATTGAGAAACTCCCTAGATTTTAAGTTTGTTAGAGGTCTTATGCTCAAAAAAATTGAAGAGCAGTCTCTTATGTGCTTGACCATTATCGCATTCTCTCACTTTGTTTTGTTCGATAAGAGCTCCTTTAGGAATTTAACATACATTGGTATCTAAGCAAGGGCTTCTGTGAATGGTATGTTAATGTGTAATTTCTTTAAGATCCCATTTTTTCTATTGAGGTTTCCATGAAAACTTAAGTTGATTCCTCCAAGTAGGATTATAGGTGTTTAAAAAGGGGTTTCCACTTCATTGATTTCCTTGCATATAATCACATTACTCTTGAGTGTGCACCATGTCACAATTTTTAGTTCTGTGATTTCCTCCACATATTTTCAAAATAACTCTGTTGTGGGCTTGTAATTGCTGAAACATTCTTATTAGTCAACAAGTTCAATAACTTGTTGAAATTTCCAAAGAGCTCTGTCACAGCCTCTAATTAAACCACTCTAGGTCTATCCTCATGAATAAAATGCCACTTGGATATTGTGTTAACTATCTTTTCTATGATCTCAAAGATCTGTTTAGGAGGGTAGTCATCAAGGTCTCCATTCGCTACAAATTAAATCTTGCTTTTCTTGATATTGGATAGTCTATTGTAAAAATTTTGGACTTAAATCCAAACAATGATAGCATGGTTTGGAACTTTCCTCAACATTTCCTTATACCTCTCCCAAGCTTCTAACATTGATTCTTGAGGGAGCTCCACAAATTCGGTGATCTCATTCCTTAGCTTTAAGGCTTGTTTTGGTAGGAAGTATTTCACCAAGAAAGCCTTTTCCATATCATTCTAGGTTGTGACAAAGCCTGGCTGCAAGGTCTTTATCCATTGCTTAGCCTTATTCCTCAAGGAGAAGGGAAAAATCATTAGCCTTAAGCATCATCTGAAACATTTTTGTTAGTTCTGAAGGTATTGCACATTGCTACAAAGTCATGAATTTGGGCATTAGGATCTTATCCTGGAAGTCATCTAGATTGAACATTAGCTTGTAGCATGTGAACCATAGAGACTTTTACTTTAAATAGGATATCTCCTTCTTAAGGAATTACAATATAGGAAGAATGTCAATCCGTATTGGGCTATAAATATGTTCTCCATGCTAGCCCTCTTTGTGGAGGATGAAATTCATCTATCCCTTCAGGTTGTTGAGCAAGCCTTTCACTTTTAAGTCTTTATCTTTCAGTCCTTTTTGTATTGAGTCTTTCTTGCTCTTGGTGGTTGCGCTCTCTTCTTTGTTCCTCCATTCTCTACCGTGCACGAGCTCTTCTTACAACATCACTTCTCCTTCTAAACTTTCTTTCTATTTCAAGATTAAATGGAATGGGCGATTCTCTCCCAACTCTTAGCATGCACAAGGAAGTCTTATTAGAACCTTTACGAAAAGGCTACATAACACACAAGATTAAAAGCACCAATTTGTATTCAAAGTTTACAAATTTACCATAAGTTACTCCCCAACAATGCCACCAAAAACATGTTGCACCCAAATAATAACAACTAGCAAGTATACTAGTGTTAAGATGTAAAAGTGGTAAGAAAGAGTATCATTTCCCACAAGGAGCTCTTTATGTTAAATTTATACTTATCATGATAAATGTGCTAATGAAGAGTAAAAGGTAACTTCTTGAAAAGGGGGATTTTGTTGAATGTTAAATATACTTAAAAGGATAATAAAGCTGAAATGAACATATGTTTAAACTAATAATTAAAAGCTCAAGCTCAGTCTACCCAAAAAAAATCTAAAGCATTCTTCCCTAGCTCTGAGTACAAGTCCTTGCAAATCAATCCATCTCCAAAGTCTCTGAACCGTAAACTGCCTACTAAGCTTGTTTAGTTTGTTACTACACTAAGCATACTTCACCTTTCAACCTCATATGAATAACAAAGTACCATTAAGAATAGTTACGCATTCAATATCATAAAACACAAGGCATACAAGAAATCATCTTTTGATATCATTGATAAGTGTATAATTACACTTATTATCATATTAATTTTACACACTAAACACTATATTTTAAGTCATTTTTATACTTCATATAAAAGATTTCACATGGTATGTAGTTACTTTCTTGCAAATGCAGATACTAGGTAAATATTGGGAGTAAAATGATCTAAAGTGGAATTCTATGAAAAAAGAGCGAAAAAGGAGAGATTTATGGGACTTAAAGATTTTGCTTAGGATCGAAGTTATCAAAGATAGGTGAAATTGCAAGGAGAATTCTGAAGAAAAATGCATTTCACGATCGCGATAAGCATTCGTGGTCGTGACTTGTCCTTCTCTAGAATAGAAGTCTACCAATAAAAGATTCATAATCGTGACATTTATATCACGGTCGTGACTTGGATGGTTTTCTTGTTTTATCTTCTCAACAACCAACTTCTAAATAAGCATGATCAACTGCCATTAACCATCATCAAATACAAACAAAAAGACACTTTTTAGAAGTTAACCAATCATGAAAAGGTGTCGATCCATTATGGATTAGATTGAAGCTTCTCAACCAATCATAATGAAGAGATGCAATCTTTCACCAATGGGCACAACTCTTTATTTGGATAGATGCAACCCTTTAAACTCTATAAATAGGGCTCAAAACCTTACAATTTCATGGAGCATTCAAGCAGCAAGTGGGCATTAGAGTGCAAGAGAGAAATATAGTGAGTGTATAGATAGAGAATTAGCTACGTTAATAAGTGTTAGCGAAAAAATATGTTTAAGTGATTCAAATCCTTGTTTCAATCACTAGATTTCTCTATATTCTTGAGCGATAGTTGTATAAGTGTACTTTCAAATCACTTATCAATAAAAGTTTTCATCCTTCAATATTTGTTTGTTCGATATTCGCAAAGAATAGCATCCTAGAGGAGGTTCTGTATGGGCCGAGATTGAATTCAAAGAAGAAGCAGGAATTGCAGCATTTGATGACCCCCATTAAAGAGTGGATACGGTTTGATCAACTTTAGCTTTCACTTGCATACCTTACAACTTTGCTTTGCTTTCTGCTTATACTTTCTATTTTGTAGTTTATGATATGTCTATATGTCATAATGCGTATTTCATGTTAACTCTTTTATGTTAATCAAGTTATGTGCATTGGAGTTAATTTTAAGAGTAGTTTCAGGATTAAAAATATCGTGTATAATCATTGGATCTGTGATATAACGTTGTTTAATGAGCCAACATTTTTTGAATGGTAATTTGCTAAATATGGCTATGCGAGAGCGACCCAAACTAAGCATAGTATTGATGTTGTCCAGGTTTATATAATCATCTTAATTCGTTTGCGCTAGGTTTAGAAAAGTCATTTCATGTATTGCTCTACGGCGAATAATTGAACATCTAAATATTTAGAACCGGGTCTGTTAGATTAGTTTCGTGAATCGTAACTTCTTTGTTGAACTTGCATGTTTTCTCTGCTATCCTTATTTTGTAGGGAAAACTATATATTTAAATTCTCTAATCTTTCATACCTACATTTACTCATTCTCCATTCTAACCCTCCTAGCCAAAATGTCAAATTTATTTTATTTTCTTTATTTTATCTTCCTTATTGATCTTTGAAACTAGTCATTCCCTGTGGGATTGATATGTTTTATAACTACATCAGAACTTTATACTTTCAGTTATCATCATTTTTCTATTTGATAAGAGGTACTGGCAACACCTATATTTTTCGTGAAAAAGTTTTTGGCACCATTAATATATAGCCGAATCTTGTGAACAAACTATTAAACATATTAGTAGAAAAATGGTGAACAAGTTTTTAGCGCCGTTGCTAGGGAAGGCAAGAGCGTTCCAAGGATCGAATTGTCCCGGGAAGGTTAATACTTTCTAGAGATCAATTAAATTTATTTATTGATTTTCTTTTACCATACAATTTTCTAAGTTTCATTCTAAATGTGAAAAGATTATGAAATAAACATCTTGGAGGCGATATATCATAATATTCCATTTTAATTCTTGATAAATAGAAGATTTTCTTCTATTTTTCCTTTTCACATTCATGACTGTCTATCGCGCTCGTGAATTCCCTAAAAAATAATTTTCTGTTTCTTGTTTTTAGTGTACTCACGATTGCGACCTAGTATTACGATTGCGACATTAGCGAAAACTGCAGTAGTTTTGGCAATTTTCTAACAATTTCTCTCAAATTCTACATATAGGGTGATTCTCATAACTTTTCACTTCAGATATCCAAAATTCCTTTTCTTTCAATTAAAATTTTTGCTCTAAACCTTGAAATTAATCAATCCTTTTTCATCAAAATGGTTCACTCAAACAAATCTGTTTTTATTCCTCCTTCAGACCTACAAGAATGGTGTGAAGCGCCTTTTCCTACTCACTCTTGAGAGGAAGGTGATCATTTCGAAACCATCAGAGATGCAGATTTCACTAGTTCTTATGTCATTCATAAGAATAGCTTCATTCAACTAGGAATCTACGAGAGGGTAATGTATTAACTTAGAATCCTAAACATGGTTCTCTATTCCTGTATGAATATTGGGAACTGTGAAGTTAACTGTAAGGAAATACTCATTTCGTTAGAATGGACGAATTCTAAGATGAACTATTTGGAGTATCGACATCAAGGAAAGAAGTATAAATTGTCAAGGAAGAAGTTGGAGCAGAATTTTGAGTTCTCTAAAGGTTGTTACTACAAAATGCTTCTTGGTTGGGATCTACTACCAACATGGAATTGCCTTACTGGAAAAGATAATTACAAATAAGAATCTACCTATAGTCGGTGGATCTAAGACCCCTGTTTGCTTGCTTTACATTTGTATCTAAGTAATGCACGTTTCTGTAGATCTAGTTCTGACACAGTCATTCCTGAAGAATTATTTATTTGGAAGCGATTTGGAATTGCTTACCTATGGACGTATCGGGGATTATTATGGGAACTCTTATGTATGTCGCAATTGATCCTGGTAGGATAGCGTATGGGTGTCGAACTATGGCGAATTTGTTAGGATAAATTGGGAGATTACCTTGTTGTGCAAAAGTCTTTACTGACGAAGATGAAATTCCGAAGTTAAATGTGGAAATTTTCTTCAAGCCAGGATTTCTAACTAAGTGTATTGGTAAGAATGGAATAACATATGATTGGAAATCTTGGGATGAACGAGTAGAAGCCGATAAAAAGCATGAAAGAGAAATTGCTAGGGAAGAAAGGAGTAGTTCAGCCAATCGTAAGAGAAAGTTGAATGAATTAATAGAGGAACAAATCTCTATTCTTCGCAAAATTAGCAATATCCATATTTTGGCATGTGATGTTGAAAGGGATTTGTGAGAATCATGATTTAAGATTGATCAGATATTGAATGACTAACTCCCCATGAATAGTTTCCGTTCCTTTCATGATTTAGAAAATTGGTAATGGTAGATTTAAATTTATTTTGTGTTTCGTATTATTTGTGTTTTATGTTTGTTGATTGTTTTCTCTTGTTATGTTTGCATGTAAATATTTGTTTTTATAAATGAAAATAAATTTGAACAAGAAAACGTTGATGTTCAATTGCTATCATCACCATGATTACAAACGGTATAATAGAAAATATTTATTATTTATATTTAACAAAGTTTGTTTGTGTTTATGTTTATCAGTTTTTATCGGTAAATGTCTAAAAATTGAAGAAATTTGAAGAATAAAGAAGATCGTGACCGCAACTCAATTCACGCTCATGAAAACTGGATATCAAAGCATTCTATTTCTATCGCTAAGAAGGTCACGATCGCGACTGGGGTAAAATATAACCATAACAGATCACGAACTAACACGCGAGAGATGTCCGTAACCGCCGTTAATGGCTAGTTTTGAGCCTAAATGACAATAATCCCATTTATAACCAAATAGAGACCCATTAAACCACTATGAATAGGTCCAAGTTGAACCCTAGCCACCACACCTTCTAAAAAGCCTTCAAAATTTCTTATTTTCTCATTTTCTACATTCAAGCATCTAAACCTTTTCAAACCTTTTACTTGAAGACCAATATGACTCGTGTGAAGAGAGCAGCACAAAAGAGAGGAGTGCAATAAATTCAAGAAGAATTTGATTGTCCTTTCCCATTGTGAACAAGAGAAGAAGGCAAGAGATTTCAAAAGCTAAGCAAATTGGATATCACCGGTATGATATTCCTTGATTTAGTCTTCTTGGAAACTCTTAATCTCCTTGAAGAGATGGAAGTCTACCTTTCGGTTCTTGGTCTTACAAAATTTGTGGATTCTTTCCTCAAAATCGAGATTGGATTTTCAAGTTTTTGGTAAAATTCGATTTCGAAGATTCCAGGAAGACGGCAATAAAATTTCGGAATCAATGACAACAATATACCATCACAAGAGAGATGATGGGCGATTGATTCGGTTTCAAGATTGCTACTTCATCAAGCATGATGAATTCATTTCAACCTAATCAAGTTTGGGAAAATTTATCAGGTAAGAGAGTCTTCGATCCCAAAAATTCTCCTAACAAACTCATTAAGGATGAATGCATTCTTCTTCTCCACAAATACCTTTCCACTTCCGTATTTTGTCGAGTACAGAATACAAAGGTCTAAAAGAAAGACTTGTTTGTTCTTTCTTGCGCTATGATGAAACAAAAAGCGGAATTCATGAATATTATATGGGATATGATGAAGTAAAACTCGACGAGCATGAGAAGCAAGATTGGAGCGGCCGAGATTATTACTGCCATAATCTTGGGTGCTAGAGGAGAACTCCCCTATGTTCAACAACCGGGTGAGTATTTTTGATACATGGACGGGACATATTTGAAGAACACCAGACTATTCCAAGAACACAAAGGTGTTTATTCTTTTTATTCCTACTTTAACTGCACCAAGAAATTCAATTTGACTAAAGAAGATTCTTCTGTCAGACCATCAAATCCATCCGTTAGCCGTGGTAAAGGAAAAGCCCCGATGACTGAAATAGAAGAAGATGATGAAGAAGGCGAAGAAGCTCCGGAAGATTGGTAGGCTAGCATGCAACTTAAATTGGATAATTTCCAAGCAGAACTTGGAGTTATGAAGAAAGAAATGAAGATTCTAAAGAAAAGTAATAAATCGATGCTTCGAAAATTACTTTCATTCTTTAGAAAACAAAACTGTCAATTCACTCCTAGTCCATAGGATTCTCCTTCACAATAGATGGAGTTTATTCTTTACTTTATCTTTTTCAATTCTATTTTTAGACTAGCATAGTATTTTATTTTTATAATGTCTAACAATGAGGACATTGCGTTCTTTAGTGTGGGGGGGCATTTGTAAAAATCCCTGTAAAATCTAAAAAAATTGAATAAAAATAGAAAAATCGAAGAATTTGAAAATTTTTTGTTGATTTTCGTGACATTTATACATTATCTATTCTTATACTTTACTAACATTTTTCCAAGGTTATTATGAGTGTTAGGTATTTACAAGTTTGATGTTAGTGCAAAATTTGAGCGCGTGTTGATTTTGAGCTTTATTAGCACAACATTTATCAATTTGGCACGGATGACTGGTGAGTAACATTCAAGAGCAACATTCCAAGTAAGTTTCGATATATGTTTCAATGCAACATGAATTAGTACAAGTTATATAGTTTTAGTTTAATGCTTTCGATAAGTTTAAGTGGAATAATATTTAATGGTATTCTTACAATGAGTTTTATATGCAAATCTCGAATAAGTCCCTATAAGTATTAAGTGTGTTTAAAGTTTTAGGAAACTATAGTCATAATGCTTTGAAATTGATCAATAAAGGATGAGGGTATTAAAGAAAAATCAAAAGAAAGAGAGGATAACCAATGAGTTATGCAAAAGGTGAGGAATGGTACGGAGTACAAACTACAACCATTCATTGAGTGAAAAAAGAAAAGAAAGCATAGCACGAAAAATGAGTGCAAAGTACAAAGTACTTCAAAAGCATATGCTTAAAATAAAAAAAATGAGATAGTGGTATAGAGCATAAAATGCAACCACTGAAAAAAGAGGAGAGTGGTATGGAGCATAAAATGCAACCACTGAGAGTGTTTTAACATCCTAGGTTACCTAAAAATGCCTTGAGAGAAATTAATCAAAGTGTGCTTTCTATGTCCATTATACTTTATACTATGCTTAAGAGGAGGTAACATTCGAGTATGCATATAACGCTTATATGAAGATGCTATTAGGTTGACTCTCCATTAAGAACAAAGGTATGCAAATAAGCTATATAAATTGCACATTACTAATTATTGGGAAATTTCGAACTTCTACTTGAAATATTTTGCAACATGGAATGTGGTACTCACTGCAATAGTCCTTCGCCAAATGAGGTACGAACTTATTTACCAATTTATACACTTCTGTTGAATTTACCTTGAGGACAAGGCAAAAGTTAAGTGTGGGGGTATGATAAGTGTATAATTACACTTATTATCATTATAATTTTACACACTAAACACTATATTTTAAGTCATTTTTATACTTCATATAAAAATTTCACGTGGTATATAGTTGTTTTTTATGCTAATGCAGATACTAGGTAAATCTTGGGAGTAAAATGATCTAAAGTGGAATTCTATGAAAATAGAGTGAAAAAGGTGAAAAAGGTGCAAAAAGATGCGTGGAACTCAAAGATTTGGCTTAGGATCGAAGCTGTCAAAGATCGGTGAAGTTGCAAGAAGAATTCAGAAGAAAATTCAATTCACGGTCGCGATAATCATTCACGGTCGCAACTTATTCTTCTTCAGAACAGAAGTCTGCCAATCAAAGATTCACAGTCGAGACAAGAATATCGTGGTCTTGACTTGGACGATTTTCTTGTTTTATCTTCTTAACTACCAACCGCCAGATAAACGTGATCAACAACCATCAACTACTAACAAAAAGACACTTATCAGAAGTCAACCAATCATGAAAAGGTGTCTATCCATTGTGAATTAATTCAAAGCTTCTCAACCAATCACAATGAAGAGATGCAATCTTTCACCAATGAACACAACTCTTCGTATGGATAGACACAACCCTTTAAACTCTATAAATAGGGCTTCAAAACCTCACAAATTTCGTAGAGTGTGTGTGCACCACCACAGAGGAAAACATTAGAGTGCAACTATAGAGAAATATAGTATGTGCATAGATAGAGAGTTCGCTACGTTCGTAAGTGTTAGCGAGAAAATGTTTAAGTGATTCGAATCCTTGTTTTGATCACTTGATTTCTCTATATTCTCGAGCGATTGTTGCATAAGTGTACTTGCAAATCACTTATCAATAAAAGTTTTCGTTCTTCAATATTCGTTTGTTCAATATTCGTAAAGAATAGCATCCTAGCGAAGGTTCTGTACGGGGCCGAGACCGAATTCAAAGCAGACGCAGGAATTGCGGGAATTGACGACTCCCATTAAAGAGTGGATATGGTTTGATCAACTTTAGCTTTCACTTGCCTACCTTACAACTTTGCTTTTCTTTCTACTTATACTTTCTATTTCTAAGTTTATGATATGTCTATGTGTCATAATGTGTATTTCATGTTAAGTCTTTTATGTTAATCAAGTTATATGCATTGGAGTTAATTTTAAGAGTAATTTCAGGGTTAACAATATCGTGTATAATCACTGGATCTATGATATAATGCTGTTTAGTGAGCCAACATTTTTAGAATGGTAACTTTCTAAATATGGCTATGTGAGAGCGACCCATACTAAGCATAGTATTGACGTTGTCCAGGTTTATATAATTGTCTTAATTCATTTGCGCTAGGTTTAGAAAAGTCATTTCATGTGTTGCTCTACGGCGAATAATTGAACATCTGGGTATTTAGAACCGAGTTTGTTAAATTAGTTTAGTGAATCGTAACATCTTTGGTGAACTTACATGCTTTCTCTGCTATTCTTATTTCGTAGGGAAAATCTATATATTTAGGTTCTCTAATCTTTCATACCTATATTTTCTCATTTTTCATTTTAATCCTTCTTTCCTAACCTTTACTTTAATATATTTTATTTTCTTTATTTTATCTTCTTTTTCGATTTTTAGAACTAGTCCTTCCCTGTGGGATCGATATCTTTTAAAACTACATCACAACTATATACTTGCAGTTATCATCCTTTTTCTATTTGATAAGAGGTACTGACAACACCCATATTTTTCGTGAACAAGTTTTTGGCACCATTGATATATAGCTGAATCTTGTGAACAAACTATTAAACTTATCAGTAGAAAAGTGACGAACATTGACACTAGGACAACATATAAAACACTTAGAAACATCACTTACCCCTTTTCAGCGAGATGTCCACTTGACATCCCGCTATTAGCCTACACATGGCAAACATACCTTTCTTTTACTACTTGATGTCCACACGACAGCTGACACTTAGCCCACAAAGGGCGATAATGTATCCCACACATTACCTTCGAGATGTCCACTCGATGTCCAACTCACAGCCCACACGGGGCAATCACACATGCAACATATCCTAAACGGGGCAAATACCTACCCAAATCAAATTTTTTCCCACATCATGTAATGTCCCTAATGACATCCGAACCTAAGCCCACACGAGGCGAACTTACTTCAAAAGTCTTACCTTACCAAATCTTCAAGGGTATACTCTTCATACCCAAATCATCCGCCCACATGGGACAAAGATTTATGTATCACCACATACCCTCAAATAGCGATGACCACACAGGCATCTGAAACTCCGCCCTAATTGGGAAAAATAACCCAATCATTCATTACATAGCTACATATGGTAGTTTTTTTCATTTCATCAGGGTATGCCACATTACTTACCCAAAACAATTTTTACCTCCTCATTCCATTATACCTAATCATAATACGAAATTTCAAACTATTAACCTATTACCACATTGTAACTTGGTTACCTCAGTTACACCACTCATATTACGATGTCACACAGACATTGTACAAATCTCAAATCCAACCTCTAATGTTGGATTTTCAGCTCCTCATGTTTTCATTTTTACCTAACGACTAACCTGTTTATTTCAAATAAATTGATAAATGTTATTTCACATCATGGCATGCTAACCCCTTGTGAATGCAGCCATAACATTAAATATCTCACGCATTTCCCGCATCACGAATCATATCATGAATCTTACATGCACGGTCTAATATTCTACTCGTGTATCAAAGGGGCTTGGAAGAGGCCTGCTCATTGCTTGGTTCGTGTTTCTCCAATCATGGCCAATCTGGAGGGGGTTCCATATACTGACTCAAGTGAGGACTCGGGTTCCGATTCAGATTTAGTTCAACGCACATCTGTCATGGCCAATCCACAAGGAGAAGGTACGGGGGAGGATCACCCTGTTCTTATGGGATAAAACTCTCAGCAAATGCATCAATCATCGGTGAGCGCCAAGATTGCAGTTGCCTTGAACGCCTTTACCAACAATGAACAGCTAGGTACGCTCATTTGCCAACACGCCGGGAGAGCTCAGAATGTGGTGTCCAGCCCGGAGGTCACCCTTAACAATGGCGGTCCAATTAGATGGCCTGAAATAGGGGGACCTCCCACCTCACACATGGTGCCCCCAACTACCTTTTATCAGTTCGAGGCAGGACGAAGTCAGTTGAACCAGGCTTAGATTGGTCAGCCAAGATATAACTTTGCCAATCCTTACCAATTCTTCCCGGGATAAATGAGACAGCCGGCATTCACACCAGGGCCTTTCTACCAAGGAATGACCCAACAGCCTATTCGCAGTTAGAGTACATCAATGGCTTCACAATTCCAAACACCTCAACTGCCCAATTTTACGGCGTATCCCTAGGGGTAATATAGCTCTTATCCAAGCGCAAGGAATGCCATCCTCCAACAACAAGGCATGGTAGAATTGTGGCAATAATTCTTGGCCACTCATGGTGACCACCTCATAAATATGTATTTGGCACAATCGATAATTGAGGATGAAGATAGCTTGGCCCCAAACTTCGCAATGCCACAGTTTGAAAAGTATGTGGGATCTGGCTACCTGCGCGCTCATTTAACGCATTATCAGATGGTGATGAGGGCATTAAGGGTCAGCGAACGGATGATGGCTAAGCTCTTTATCGTCACCTTGGGCCATCCAGTCAATGAATGGTTGTTCGCAAGGTTTTGACTCTACTAACTCTGAGGATTTATATTTTATAAAGAAGCAAAAAACCTTGTCTCCCACTTTCCTACCGATAAGATAAGAGTTCAAAATACGAACAGGTGTTATCAATACCGCTTATCTAAATAGAAAAATGGTGACCACTGCAAGTATACAGTTACGATATAGTTTTATAAGATATTTATCCCACAGGGAAGGAACCAGTTCTAAAGATCAACAAGAGGAACAGAACAAAAGAAAATAATGTAATTTATTTTGGAGGATTAGAATGATGGATGGATAAACAAATGTATGAAAGATTAAAGACGATAAAAAGTATATAGATATACCCTACGAACAAGTATAGCAAAGAAAACATGCAAAATCATCAAAGATATTACATACACTAGACTAATTTAACAAATTCGGTTCTAGACACTCAGATATTCAATTATTCACCACAGAGAAACACATGAAATGACTTTTCTAAGTCTAGTGCAAACGAATTAAGATGCTTATATAAACTTGGATAACAATACTACTATGCTTAGTACGGGTCGCTCTCACATAGCCATATTTAGCAATTTACCATTCCAAAAATGTTAGCTCACTAAACAGCGCTATAATCACAGATCCAATGATTATACACAATTTCATTAACCTCGAAACTACTCTAAAAGTTAACTCAAAAGCATATAACTTGATTAATATAAAAGACTCGACACGAAATACACATTTTGACACATAGACATATCATAAACTTAGAAATAGAAAGTGTAAGTAGAAAGCAAAGCAAATTTGTAAGGTATGCAAGTGAAAGTTAAAGTTGATCAAACTGTATCCACTCTTTAATGGGAGTCGTCAATTCCCGCAATTCCTGCATTTTCTTTGAATTCGGTCTCGACTCATACAGAACCTCCGCTAGGATGCTATTCTTTGTGAATATTGAATAAACGAACATTAAAGAATGAAAATTTTTATTGATAAGTGATTTGCAATTACACTTATACAACAATCACTCGAATATGTAGAGAAATCTAGTGATCGAAATAAGGTTTGAATCACTTATACATTTTCTCACTAACACTTATGAACGTAGCGAAATCTAGATATTTTTACTCTCTATCTATACGAAACACTTATCACTCATCCCACACCACATAATCCACACACCATTCTATGCCACCATGTACAAAATTGACGAGTTTAGAGCCATATTTATAGAGTACAAAGGGTTGCGTCTGTCCAAACGAAGAGTCATGTCCATTGGCTAAGAATTACATCTCTTCATTACGATTGGTTGAATTGGTTTGATCTTATCCATAATGGAAAGGCACCTTTTCATGATTGGTTGACTTCCAAAAGGTGTCTTTTCATTTGGCGGTTCATAGCGGTTGATCGTTCTTATCCGGCGGTTGAAAGAAGAGAAGAGTTGACCAAAAACTGGTCAAGGTCGCGACCGCGAATGATTGTCGTGACTGTAAATACTTGGTTGGCAACTTTCTATTGTTAAAGTTAACAAGTCACGACCGTGATATGTGTATCACGACCGATTCCTCTTTGCGATTTCTACCGATCTTTGACATCTTCGATCCTTTGCCAAATCATTAAATTCCATGCATTTTTTTGCACCTTTTTCACTCTTTTTTCATAGATTTCCAACTTTAATCATTTTACTTCCAAGATTTACCTAGTACCTGCATTTGCATAAAAAACAACTACATACCACGTGAAATCTTTTATATGAAGTATAAAAATGACTTA